>JADLZK010001437.1:0-158121 GCA_015847255.1 Hyparrhenia diplandra
TAATTAATACTCATATATATCTAAGGACCTCGTGAATGAAGAGAGTTGCTCACCTGGATGTAAAACCACACAACACCATCTTAGATGACAACTTCAACGGTAAGTGTGGTTGCAAGAATGAGGGGCACGCCGGGATATTTAGCGCCTGAGTGGTCGACAACGCACATCATAGAAAAGGATGACGTATATAGCTTTGGTGTAGTGGTGATATGGAGCAGTGGCGGATCTAGGATAAGGATAGGTTCTTCCTTCCACTGATGCACCATCTAGGGGCGGATCCAAGGGATTGGGGGGCTCCAGCCCCCTTCATCCTGATTTCTCCACAAAATTACTAATACTTAGATTTAAATTTGTCATTAATCTCTAACCCTAGCCCTAGACCTCTATTATTTAGCCCCATTCTAGACACTTCTCGGTCTGAAAATAGCTTTCATCTTATTACCATGTTGGAGGAGAAGCTGAAGAGTGATCAATTTGTAAATTTGGTTGGTATGTGCAGTAGTAGTGACAACTCAGATGACGAAGCTCGCAATGTAGTGCTTGCTGATTGATTGCAAAAGAAAGCCTAAAATGTATCAGGTTGTAAAAGTCTTGTAAGGCACTATGAGTGCCGAAACTGACATAGTTCATAACTTTGTCGTGCTCCTCACTACCAGAATCCCTGAATTGCCTTGAGGGCCAAAAACCGCCAAGGAAATGATCCGTGACCATAAATTGCCAAGGAAAGTACATATGTTCCATACTAGCTTATATCTTGAAAATAGATGGAATACTAATATGTTAGTTAAGAATATTTCAATTTTTTGTTTACAGCTTATTAAAGAAAAGTAATGATAATATCCAAAATGTGTTAAAAAAATCTTTAAATTGGCATGTGATCAAATTATGTGTGCATAATCTCTAATTAAAATTTTAGAAGATTTTACTTAAAGTTAACATATACATTGTTCACAAATGGATATACCTCTCACAAAGTTTCATATAACCTAAGGCTAACATTGAAGCTTGTGCATCTCAAAACCTTGTCTAGCTCATACACACTTATGATTTATATATCACTCATATTGTTCAAATGATTTAAACAAAGTGGTACTACACATTGTTCACAAATAGATACATATCTCACATAGCTATGTAACCATGTAAGAGATATATCCATTTATGAGTCATGTATAGTCTAACTTTGTTAATATGATTTCAAATTTTTATGTCCAGATAGTACAACCATACTATGATCTCATGCCAAATTTTAGGATTTTTCGGACGCCATTAAGATATTATTGGTTTTTTTTCTGTCAGAGTCACCAAAATTCTTACAAGCATTTCCCTTGACTGTCATCCTCCAAGAAAATTCAATAACCCTCAAGGAAATGATAATTTACTTGACGGTTTATAATAACAGTCAAGAAAATTGGTATTTTTGCTTGGCAGTTTAGAATAACACTCAAGGAAACACCTATATACCTTGGCAGTTCACTTCAACCACCAAGAAATATATGTTTCCTTAAGTGTTGTGTACCATCGCCAAGGAATTCTTTGAAGGTTTGATTTTGGCACCCAAGAAAATTCCTGGTTGTCAAGGCAATTCAGGGTAGTGTCTGGTCCTGGAATTGTGGGCTCGTCAGCTCCACCTCTAGCCTCAGAAGTGTCAGGCCCAAGGTGAGAGACTAAGAGCAACTTGTGGGTACAGAATTCAGCATTCCTGCCTAGAAAAATCTGTTCAGTTTTTTTGTTTCGATTCAAAATCTCTTCAGTGATTGAAATTATGGAATATCACACTGGAGTCTACAGCAGAAATTCTGTTTCTGAATATCTGAAACCAACAGCATGTCCTAAAAATGGTTCTAACTCATACTATGAAGCTGTAGAAAGAAAAAGAGGTCCTGGTATTATAGCATTAATTTGCTAGCTGTTTTCTTGGCAAATCACCAGCGATTGACGGCGGTGCAGTGGGAGTGGGACTTTGATGTTGTTGCGGCTGGCTTCTTTGTCCTGATTTATTTGTACGCAGACCTTTTTGCAGCAAAGCTCTAGTACAACATCTCGTTCATCAAATTAGCCACACACACGTCAGATCGGACATCAATTCTATTTACTAGAGTTTGCCCTACTGCACGCCGGCATGTAGGTTTCATGTTCCAAAAATTGCAAGAGTCTGTGGCGGCAGATTTTTTTTTAGTTTCGTAAGAAATGTGAAGTGTGTGGCAACATGTATGACGGAGACCGTTTCCTCTTACAACACAGAAGGCGTTCGCTTTGGACACATGCATGACACATTCAAATTCCCAATAATATACTACATACTCGTGCCGGCATGGAAATTGTTGTGATACTCAAAGGCAACATTTTGAAGTACCCAGCATATTGCTTTTTTTTTTGTCCATACGGCATTGCTACCTACAAACAAACGCTATTGGGTATTTTTAAACTGACAGTGATAAGGGTATCAGTTCGAAAGCAACTGTCTATTGGTAATATATCACGACAGCATATTCCGACAGCATATTACCAACAAGCAATAGTGTTTTTACCCTCTAGATAAGGTGGTTGGAAATAGAACTGCCGCTAAAAAGAGGAATATTTTGTAGAGGCGATTGAAAATAACAGATCGAAATCCACCAGTGAAGGCTAGTTTGGAACAGACGGTACGTAATTGCTATTTGTTGGGTAGTGGTATCAGCCGGTGGGAGGGAGCCTTGTGTGACTCCCACTTAGTCTTATGGCCAATATTATGGAAAAATAATCCAGCTTATTTAGGTTATGAATTTGACAAAAATAACCAGTTTCCTTCTTGTTGGTTTACATGCTCAGATAGTTGCTTGAGGGGGAGAGGCACCTTGGAGGGTGTAAACATACAACATGACATTGTATATTGGGTTGACATTATGTAAATACTAGAAGATACTTCGTGCGTTGCTGCCATAAAAATAAAACTAGGCAGAAATACCACTACCATTGAAAAGATTAACCATGACAGTTTTTTTTTGTGATTTATCGTGGCGGTTTTTGTAATCGCCATCGAGCTAAGGTCACGGTTAATTGATGGAGTAACATGGCGGTTTTCAGACCTACTAATTAAAAACTGCCACAGTTAATCAGGAAAAAAAAAAAAAAAAATGAAAAGCCCATCCCAAACCCTAATGCACTACTACATAAATCATTTGCGAGAGACACTGCCCAAACTTGATCGTGGCGGACACACTTTTTGCCCGCCATGGTTAATACAACCGATTAACGATGGCGGACGTTTTTTTTTTAAAATTTTTTGTGGCAGGCAAAAGTGCACGCCATGGAAAATTAATTAGTTGTGGCGTATTTTTCTGTGGCAAGCTTATTAAGATGCCGACCACACTAATTTGATTTCCGTGGCGGGCATCCTCAAAGGGCCGCCTTTAAAAATAGTGGCCCAAAGAACGACCCATCCTGGCCCCGATAACATCCTCCACGTATAAATACAAGGATTAGGGTTTGGGAGTCACTCCCCTATCTCTCTAGCAAAGAATCGGTCCTGTTCTCCCAACTCGGCGCCCAACTCCTCACTTTCCCCCCCTCCCGCCACCGCTCTCCTTACCCCTCTCTCCCCCTATCCCGCCACCCCTCCTTCCCCTACCCCCTCCTCTTCCCCTCCCAAGAGGTCCCCTACTCGACGTGTAGAGGAGCCTCTCCCTCGAGCTCACAACGACGGCGGTGCTGGGAGCACATTTCCCTTAGGCTAACAATGACGGCGACGCTAGGGCACCTCTCCCTCGGGCTCGCAACAACGGCGGTGCTGGAGCTCCTCACCCTCAAGCTCGCAACGACGGCGGCGCTGATGCTTCTCTCCCTCAGGCTCGAAACGACAACGGTGTTGGTGCTCCTCTCCCCTCGGGCCGCCAACGGCGGCGGCACCGGAGCTCCTATCCCTCGGGCTTGGCAATGGTGGCGGTGCTAGAGAGCCTCTACTGGTGGTGGCCAGGGCTCCCGTAGGCCCATCTGCCTCCGCCGTCGCCGCCTCATGCGGATCTGCCTTCACCGCCACCGCTGGCAGATCTGTGCGGAGGATGCGGATCGAGGGCACCAACGGCGCGAATCTGACGGATCGAGGGCACAAAGTGTGGACTGGGCCTAGCAGGCCCAGATCCAAAACCCGATGGGTTCTGGGTTGTTTTTTAAAAAAAAATTAATTCATTAACCGTGACGGGCATAATGGGCATGACAGGCGTCTTTGCCCGCCACGGTAAATCGAAATTGCCCGCCACACAAAATCATTTCAGTACTAGTGTGGACTTGGATCTGGACCACGGCCACCGGATCTACCCCGCCGCCGCCGTCGTTGCTCACCCGGATTTGCAGCGTCGGATCCATGCTCAGGGCGTCAGATCCAGGGTGGGGGTGCCAGATCAGAGGTGGGGGCGGCAGGTCTGTGGTGGAGGCGGTGAATCTGGTGTGGGAAGAAGCGGAAGTCCACCGCTAGCCGTGCTCCGCTGCTCGTGCCATGGAGAAGAGGAGCTTAAGCTTGTTGGTCCCCAAACCGCTCTTAAGTGTCGACCCACAATGGGAGGCGGGGCCGCCACCGCACCGCCTCGAATGCCGCTCCATTCACAATCCCGCATGCCCGCCCAAGTCAGCCGCTGCTCCATGTGGTCGGCTCGTGCGCTACCCTCTGCAGAAGGCTGACTGCCGCCGCCGCCCCGCTATGGATGGGAAGGAATGGGAGGGGACAATAGAGGGGGAGGGACGAGAGAATTTGGATGGGTAGGAATGGAGGGGCCGACGGAGGAGGAGAGATGTCGGGTTGAGTGCGGCCGAGTGGAAGTCAGGCCGAAGTGCGGCTTTGGTGAGTGTTGTTGAGTTGAGGGGGCGCAAGCAGGAGGCCTCCACCGGGCTGGGGCTGCCACCGGGCTCGGCTGTGGAGGCATACCGGCCCATGGGTTCATGCGTAACCATGGGCCGGGAGGAGGAACACCAGACAGCGCCAGCCGCCGGGCTGAACGGTGCCGAGAAGCTGCCGGAAGCGGCCACCACCGCCATTGCCCTTCCCTTGCCTTTCCCTTGCCCTTGCCACCACCGCCACCGCGGTTGGAGTTGTTGGGGGCTGGCGGGAACGGCGGGAGGGCGAAGTGCAGGAGCCCGGTGCCGGAGCGCCGAGGAGTCCACGCCGAGAGCGCGGTGTCGGAGGATGCCTTGGAGTCGAGGCGAGGCGGATCTCCTTGAGCCGCAGCGTGTTGTGCGCCGAGGCGAAGGACCCAAAGAACACCGTAATTGGTGATGATGTCCGCCGAGGTTGCAAATCGCGGGTTAAGGCCGCCGGGCAAGTTAAGCACAAGCCGAGGCTCGGAGACGGGCTGACCGACATCACGGAGAGCGCCGGTACCGCTTCATCTTCCGGGCATAGGCGCCGATGGAGAGGTCTCCCCCGACCATGGTGTGGAAGTCCCGGCCCCGAACCACCGCGCGGGTAGCCTCGGGTTGGCTCGAACGCCGCGGATGGCGACGTAGAGGTCGTGGCGCCGTCCGGCTGGGCTCCATGGCGAGGTCGAGGACGCCATCATCGACACTGACCATATATCCGCCCGGACACAAGCGCGTCGGGCTGGGACCACGCGGCGATCAGTGGGTCGTGGCGGGATGGAGCCGCCGATGTGCCCTAACACATCGAACTTGCCGCACATGGCGGTGAAGAACGCGAACCACTTGGTGAAGTTGGGCAGCGTCCGATTGAGGACAATCGGGACGTGCGCAGCTTCACGCTAACGTTGGCGTGGGTGAAGAGGACAGGGCTAAAGCATCCCCCGTGGTCGGCATGGTGGTGCCGCCGAGAGGCCGGAGGTTGCGGAAGAGGTGGATGCATCCGTGGCCATGGCAAGTGGTGCGGTGGCGACCGATGATGCGGCGTGATCTAGACGGGCGGTGGAGAGAAGGCAGCGGAAGAAGGAGAGGAAAACCCGGATTGTGTTTAGGAAAGAGCGGCAGATACCATGTAGAAACTAATATTAGGGGCAATGCACCGCACACCCTAAAAGGGGGGGGCCTTTCATATATATAGCCTATAAATAGACGGATGGCTTTGAGTACAAGTAAGTCCAACTAGAGTTGGAGTACAACACAACAAGTCAGGTTATACATATCTAATATATCTATGTATATCTCTAATAGAGGGGGTGAGTGAGAGGGCTAGGGCTTGGTTGGTTTTATATGCTCCAGATGGTAATGAGCTGGTATGGGCTTATTTGGGCTGGACCGCTGAGTCTCATTTACCGTGTTTTGGTTTTTATAACTGCCACGGATAATAAAGAAAACCGTCACAGTTCATCAAGACATTAACCGTGGTGGTCTGCATAAAAACCGTCTCGGTTAAGATTTGCTAAACGCCATGTAAAAGAAATCATGTGGTAGTGTAACATGGATAGCTTGTGCATTAAGAGGTTCAAAAAGTTAGTGGCACGACATGTCTATTAGTGAAAGATGATGTGGATTGTTAGTGGAACATGATGTGGAGGTGTTGCATATTGAGATAGAACTTGAGATGACGTGGATAGCGAGGTTGGACGTTAGTGGTATGACAGGTGTCTATTAGTGAAAGATGATGTGAATCTCTTGCATAAAGTTCCAGCCTCTACCCTCCATTAACGGTGCAGAGTCAAACGAATACAAAGGAGAAGCCATATAGAGACTAAAACACAGAAGTGAAGAAACAGAAAACAGCATCCTTCTAGCTAGTGAGCACAGGGAAGCTAGCTCTTAATACGATTATTAAATCTCCATCTAAACTTGGTAAAGACTGTCAGAATTTAAACTCTCTAGAATGGTGGTTTGGATAATTAATTTCAAACAAGCACATGATTAGTGACGTATGTCAGTACGTCATCATCACCACCGTCCGGCATGTCTGAAATAAAAATGACAGCCACCTGCTCTTAATTTGGACATACCTCCTGACCTCCATCTCATTAGCACATCCTTAATACAGTAGTAGAGTGAGGGAAGGCACCTGTAACTTAAGCATGCCTTCTTCACGTACCAATAATCCAGCAGTAAGATATATATACTAGTTTTTCACTTCCGAACTCAAATCACTTTCGTCAACACAGACCACATCCACGGCCAGCTCGTAGCTGCGCGCCTGAGCTGGTGGCAGTATGACAAGATGATGGAGCGCCACCTGAATCGGGCCAGGTGAGCTTGGTCTCCGTCTCCGACGGCTGCCCACCGGACGGTGATTGCGGCGGTGACGCTCTCGCGGTCGTGTGCCGCCGTGATGCCTGCAGGGTTAGACTTGCCGGAGCTGACTGCTGATGGAATGCTCGACAAGGATGGTAAGCACTATGTATACTTGTATAGAAACTCTAATAAGATTATGATTGCTCAGAATTATCGGTAGCAGGTCAAAGCAAATTAAATCCTCTGGTGTTGCAGGTTTACCGACGGGCAAACAGATACGTTCGGTCGGCGACCTGCAGATGAACCCAGCACCGCTCGCCTGGAACGCCGTCGGCACCAGCACACAAACACACCGAATCCCACCAATAATGGGAGCCGGGAGTAGCACATGGACTCACCGCCTCCTCCTGCTGTTCTTCCTCGTCCTCGTCTTCGCCGCCACCACCAGCAGCAGCAGCCATACCACCACCATCAACATCACCAACCGATGCTCCTACACCGTGTGGCCGGCCGCCACACCAGTGAGCGGTGGCATGCAGCTGGACCCAGGCAACACCTGGGTGCTCCAAGTGCCCAATAACACCCTAAATGGCCGCGTGTGGGCGCCAAGACCGGTTGTTCATTCCACAGCCCTGGCAACATATCCTGCCAGACGGGTGATTGCGGCGGTGTGCTGGAATGCACGACGAGTGGCCAGCCACCATTAACGATGGCAGAGTTCCTTGTGGGTGTGCCTGACGCTAATGGCAGCACAGATTTATTCGACATCTCCGTCGTCAATGGCTTCAATGTGCCCATGGACTTCTTGCCGGTGCCAGTGCCGTCCAAGGGATCGTCGGGATGCAGCAACGGGCCACGATGTGCGGCTGACATCACGTCGCAGTGCCCTGATGAGCTCAAGGTGCCAGGGGGTTGCCGCGGTGCGTGTGAATCCTGCAACGAAAGCACGGTAAACAGCAACACGGTGTTCTATGCTCGGATGTGCCCCGACGCCTACAGCTACACCCAAGATCAAGGTCCGATTGCATATAGCTGTCCAACAGGAACAGACTACCATATAATTTTCTGTCCCCCCACCGACCTTGCATCACCAAATGCAAATGGAACTAGTAACACCACATCCTCATCAAAATCCAAGAAAAAGAGCATATTTGGTTTTATTCTAGGTGGTTCTTTCGGTTGTTTCTTTTTTGTTGCATCCTTGGTCCTTTTCATCATCTTGCATAGACGTCGATTGCAGCAACGCCAAGAGATGCAGGAAGAGGAAGATGCAGAGTTTGGGAGGCTACTAGGGATGCCCAGAAGGTTCACATTTGAGCAGCTGGAAGAAGCAACCGATCAGTTCAGAGAAAAGCTAGGGGAAGGAGGATTCGGGTCCGTTTTCAAAGGACAATTTGGCGGAGAAGCAATCGCGGTGAAGCGGTTGGATAGAGCTGGTCATGGAAAGAGGGAATTCTTGGCCGAGGTTCAGACCATCGGTAGCATTCACCATATCAATCTGGTGAGGGTAATCGGTTTCTGTGCAGAGAAATCGCACAGGCTGTTGGTTTATGAGTACATGCCGAAAGGGTCCCTGGACCAGTGGATCTTTCGTCGGCATAGCAATGAAGACGACACTCCTCGCCTTGATTGGCAAACACGTAGCAAGATTATTGCTCATATAGCTAAGGGCCTCTCTTATCTTCACGAGGAGTGCATGAAGAGAGTTGCTCACTTGGATGTAAAACCACAGAACATCCTCTTAGATGACAACCGATGCTAAACTTTCTGATTTTGGACTATGCATGCTTATCGACCGGGATAAGAGCCAAGTGGTTACTAGAATGAGAGGCACGCCCGGGATATTTAGCGCCTGAATGGTTGACGCCGCACATCACAGAAAAGGCTGATGTATATAGCTTTGGTGTAGTGGTGATGGAGATCATCAGTGGAAGGAAGAACCTGGACACTTCTCGATCTGAAAAGAGCGTTCATCTTATTACCTTACTGGAAGAGAAGTTGAAGAATGACCGGTTGGTTGATTTGATTGATAAGTGCAGTATTGGTGACAATCAGGCACACAACCAAGAAGCAATTCAGATGATGAAACTCGCAATGTGGTGCTTGCAGATTGATTGCCAACGGAGGCCCAAGATGTCTGAGGTTGTGAAAGTCTTGGAAGGCACCATGAGCACGAAACTGACATAGATCATAACTTTGTCATGACAAATGCAGCAGCCTTAGGTGCTTCTGGAATTGTGGATTTGTCAGGTCCACCTCTAGCCTCAGTTGTGTCAGGCCCAAGGTGATAGACTGAGAGCAATTTATCAATGTACAGAATTTTGCATTCCTGCCTAGAAAAATCTGTTCAGTCATTAATGCTGTAGAATACCACAGCATTGTAAACCATCTGTGGAAAGTACAAATTTGCTTATTTACTTTTGTTCAGCTTTCAATTATTGTGCAATTCTGTTTCTAATTCTTATAGCTAAAATTAATAGCATGTCCTAGAACAATGCTGACTCATACTCATATGAAGCAGTAGAATGGGTCCCATTGAGTAGAAAAAGCCTCCATTCAGCTAGACAGTTGGAAGAGAAGGGATCCTACTGTTGGGATGTGATCTCAAGCTAACATATTAGTTTGGCAATAATTCAATCATTAGATCCACCAAATAGTGCCTATTTTCTTAATAGCCTTTTGCTTTGATCGGCACTCAGCTTTCAATAAAGCATGATTAAGTTTATTTATCACAGCTCTGTTTTCAGTGTATGCCTAAGTCAATTTCTTGGATGCTATATACCTAAGATACGAAGATGTAAGGCGTGCATCAGGTCTACTCTATGATAAATCAGTAAGCAAATGACGTGTTTTAGAGTAATTAGGCTTTAAGGATTACTGTTTCCTTGGAATTAAATCCTGAATTAGGAACAATAGTAGTTCCTTTTATGCCACTAATTTTCTAAGATGGCATATTAGATGCAAACCAGTGTGAAATTAGTCTAATTTCAAGTCTAAGTATCACACAATTAAAAGTTCATCCCTGATCAACAATTTTTTAGCCTTGGGATAAGCATTGAGAACGAGGTGATTGGACAAATCCAGATAAAAGAAACAGTAAATTTCCCCAAAGTTCCGAAGCTAACTCTGACTCAGTATTGAAGCTGACCACCCTAGGTTGAGCAAAGTGACTCACCTCTCGTCGCCATGTAGCCGCACGTGGATCACTGGCGCCCCTGAGCCGGCCAGACCGCCGGAGCGACCTTAACGGCACGAACAAGGTATCAATGTAGCCATAGAGCACGCCCGCCCGGATCTTAACAAAGGGCGCCGTAGTGGATCCCCTCGACAGAGCCGCGCGCAGGCTAGCCGCACGCGAGCGCCGGCGAGAGGGACCACGGTGGGACCGGTGGTGGCTGCCCAGTTCAGCCTCTCGGGCGTCGGCATTGGCACGGGGAGAAGAAGGTGAGCAGAGCATGGGAGAAGAGACGGGAACGGCGCCGCCGCTTGGCTTGGAAGGGACAGAAGAAACGCAGAAATGCTGCAGATCGCCTGGGCCTGGGCCTGGGCCATTTCTAGGCCTGTGCTAGCACATCGCGTAAGCTGGAATGTGTTTTGGGCCTTCCATAAAAAACAAAATAACGTAGTACTTATCATTCAGCCATTTTTTTTCCCTCTAGAAAAAAAAACAGTTTTATTTTGTAATATTTTTTTTGGGAAAAGAACACATTGTTCAGACCCAGGCTGAGTGAGGTCCTTTTTTTTTATTTTTTTGGACTATTTTGTTTTCTGAAAAATCTACATCTCAATTAAAAAATTGCAAAATTATACTAACAACCGCCGGTTGAGTTGTGAAATTTATTGTCTCAGTTAGCTCATCTTAAAAAGAAACTTTTATATATAAATTAGATGAAGTTAAAGTTTATAAGAAAGTTGTAGAAAAAAAAAAAGATCTACCATTTTATAGTTGTTTATATCTCAAAATTTGAATAATGTTCAAATGTCCATTTGTAAATCTAAATACTAAATTTATTATTTAGTTATCAAGATAGCTTTAAATGAAAATAAATTGTAAAATTGTTGATCTTTTATGTGTCTATAATATCTGCATAAAAGTTTTGCCTACAAAAGTTTATATGATAAGTTATGGTTTTTCTAAAACATGTTGCACTAGCTAGTGGATAAATTGAGGCACCATTATGTAGCACATCTTCAAAAAAAAAAAAAAATCATATAGCCACATATGAAGATAAAATGTATGTAGGAATTTTATTTAATTATAAAACCTATTCTTGTAAAAAAGAGATAAAATGTCGATTCGGCTAGATTGGGGCGGAGCTGACACGTAGATTGAGATTGGAGGGAGAGGGAAGAGGATGGTGGCGGCGATGATGGTGGCGGCGCGTGGGCGGGCGCCACGGCCGTCGTGGTGGCGCGCGACGGGGGGCGGCGGGCAGGGGCGGCGGGCGCAGGGCGGCGGCGGCGGGGTGGAGGAGCGGGCGGCGCGAGCGAGAGACAAGGAGATTGGGATAAATTTCTTTATTTGCTTGTTGCCCCGAAGATTACAGACCCCTTACTTTTATAGTCCCTGGGCTAGTGGGACTTGTATCTCAAGCAATCTCTCTAAAGGTTTCCTTATAGATTGGAATACCTTTTACAAGCATATCCTATTTATTTATTTCCTAATAAGGGTCTCCCTTATAGATGAGATAGCCCCTTGCACACCAAAACGCCTAAGGATAATCCTAGATATTTTCCTCCTTTATTCTGAATTAATTTGAAGAATCCGCGAAAAGGAGGGACGGCGGGGGGGCGCGCGAAGCCTGGGGGGCGCCGGCGCCTCGCGGGGCCCTGTCGGGCCTGTCCTCTGGGCCCTATTTCCGGGTCATGACATCTCCCCCTTCTCCGACCGGCGCGTCCTCGCGCTGGATGAAAGTCCATTTCGGTCACGCTCGGGTGGAGATCAGGTGCCCCTGGGATGATGAGCTCAACCTACGGTAGGAGTCGGCCCCGCACGGGTTCCCGAGAATCATCTCCCCGGTTCGCTTTAGGATCAAACTCCGTGAGGTAGTGAAGGTTGCCGATGTAGCCATGGTAGATGTACCGGTGAACAAAGACGTCCCTCCCTGCGGAAGCCGCCCCCGACGACGGGCCGCCAAGAGGGAGCTCCCTTGTAACACTCCACGCCAAGGTGCCGATGCACCATGTCGCGGGGTGGACTCTCCAGAATAAGAAACGCCATTGGGCGGGGGCTTGACGAAGAGCGGAAGCGGACGCCGATGGTGATGTCGCGGCGAGTAGGAGGAGTAGCAGCCAAGTTCAACATCGCACCGCACATGAAGGGAGCCGACGCCGAACGTAGAGGGCGAAAGCTGGTGGGTACCCCTCTCGCATCGTGAGGCTGATGTGGACATTGTCGACGGTGAGGAAGAGCCGATCCATGCCATCGAGGAAGACGACCACCGGCTGGGCCGACGTGATAGCGCCGGGGCCATATGCCGCCCAATAGGATGGCGGTCGGTGTAGCTGAAGTCGGCTCGTCGGTGTAGGCTCCCGGGGCGAGGAAGTTCGCCCCGCGGACTCCGCCCCGGGCAAGGCCTCCAGAAGGTCCGACAATAGTGGAGAGGAAGTCGGGAGGTAGAAACGCCATCGAAGAGTAGGAGGCCGTCCTCGCGTCCATGCCGAGCGGCATCGCCTGTGGTGACGCCGAGGGCGCGCGCGGAGGTGCTGATCCTCCAATGTAGCCCGGGCGAGGCCGGACGAAGACGCCGTGGACGCGGTCGTCGAGGTCCAAGGCGATCGCGATGCCTCGAACGTTTTTCCAAGTCGAGTCGTAGGTGCACGGATGCCCGGCAAAGATGCGACTGGCGAAAGCCGGGGCCAGGCCGCGCCCTGCGCGGGGGGGTGGAGGCGACGTGAACGTGTTCGGGCGACCGCCGCGGGTAGTACCGCAGCTCGTGGGTCGCGAAGTCCCACGTCACTGGCCCCAAGCTTGCCAACCAAGGCATGCCAAGGATGACGCCGACGCCGCCGCCCCAAAGGGCATGACGTAGGCGCCAATGTCGAAGGTGCCGGGCGCCGGGCGCCAGAGGTACGTCGAAGGTGGCTGCCCAAAGATGTCGGCGGCGCCGTGCCGGTGGTGATCAGCACATGCACCGGCTGAGTCCGAGGCCCGCCGCGGGTCACCACGCGGGGTCGATATAGTTGTGCGTTGCTCCCGAAGTCGACGATGACGTTGACGCCGTGCTCGAGATCATACCGACGAGGTAGAGAGAATGAGCACCACGCACGGGAGTCGGGGTCCCCAACAAGGACCTTCGATCAGCTGGCTCCTCTTTGACGCCCGCTAGTGGGGTGTTTGTCGTATCGTCGTGTAGTAGTCGTTGAAGATCGCGGATGTCGAAGAGGTGCTTGCACTTGTGACCCCGATGTGAACGGCTCGTCTGATTGAAGCGAGTCCGACCTTCCGTCTCCATCATCTCCTCCGGTGTCACCCGCTGAACGGCCGAGTCTTTGCCGACGGGGGGGGAGGGGAGGGGGAGGGGGGCTGGGGGGCGCGGCGGGGCCATGGGTGCGGGCGCCGGGCCTTTGCCTGTCTTTGGCTTGCCGGTGTTGTAGAGGATGGCGAGGCGTCGCCAGACGCCTGGCGAGAGACATGGCTGCCTCCATGTCCTTAGGGTTCTCATCTCGACGTCCGCCTTGAGCGGTTCGCCCAAGCTTTCTTGTGTAGATGTTCACCGCCGCTTGTCGTCGAGGTTGCCGCACGTGCCACATGCGCCAAGAACTGCTACGTGGCACTCATCGACGGTGCTGTCTTCCTCGGTGATGCCGGCCGCCAAATGGTTTCACGAAGCTTCTCGCCAGGCCGGCGCTCAGTTGACGTGGGCGGCTTCGCCCACCGCCACGGGGTTTCTCCCGGGGACAGCCTCATGTACCATTGTTGTGCTCCTCCCCGTGAGATGATAGGAGGCATACCGGACTTTGCTCAGAGCCGGGCGTACCTTGGCCCTCGAAGAATTGCTCGCAGCGGTTGATCCATGGGAGGGGATCCTCCTTGCCATCGTGAGGTTGGGAAGGATAGCTTGTGCAGGAGGAGCGAGACCGTGGAAGGTGTCGACCGGGGGGAGGAGGGGCGCGCATGCGCCCAGCTTGGCGGCGCCCCTGCCGGGCACGGCCTTAGGCCCCGTGTAGCCCTTCATCGAGCTCTCCGGATCAGCTGCCGTGGACTTGATCGCCCGGCTCGCTTGCCATTGGTTTGCTTCTTGATGAAATCGCGGCTGGCATTGTCTCCAAAGATCGTTTTCATCTCAATCTCAAAGGCCATGGAGTTGTTGACGGCGCTTGAGTGCCGCCGATCGTCGCCGGAGAGGATAGACAGCTTATCCTCGATCGCGGTCCATCCCCGATGTTGAATTTGCGAACTCGTCCCCCAAATTCTTCGCCAGCCTTCTTCGATTCGGGCGTCCATGGTGGTGGGTGGATCGTAGTGGTCTCGGATACCGGGTTGCCGATTCGGCTAGATTGGGCCGGAGGCGACACGTAGATTGGAGATTGGAGGGAGAGGAAGAGGATGAGGGCGGCGATGATGGTGGCGGCGTGGGCGGCGGCCGCGCCGGCCGTGGTGGCGCGACGGGCGGGCAAGGGGCGGCGTGCGGGGCGCAGGGGCGGCGGGCGCTGGTGGGAGGGGGCGGCGCGAGCGAGAGAGGGGGAGATTGGGATAAATTTCTTTTATTTGCTTGTTGCCCCGAAAGATTACTGACCCCTTTACTTTTATAGCCCGCTAGTGGAACTTGTATCTCAAGCAATCTCTAAAGGTTTCCTTATAGATTGGAATATCTTTTACAAGCATATCCTATTTATTTATTTCCTAATAAGGGTCTCCCTTATAGATGAGATAGCCCCTTGCACACCAAAAAACGCCTAAGGATAATCCTAGATATTTTTCTCCTTTATTCCTGAATTAATTGCCGAAGAATCCGCGGAAAGGAGGGGACGGCAGCGGGCGCGCGCAAGAAGCCCGAGGGGGGGCGGCGCGCTGGGCCTGTGCGGGCCTGTCCTCCTGGGCCCTATTTCTGGGTCATGACATAAAATTTATAACCATAAAAGGGTTGAAGCCATCTTGTTTCAAAATAATCAGTATCAGGGTTTTATTTATTTATATATGTAGATCTAAACATTGTATCAACTTTTTTAGGTACCAAAACGACTTCAAATTAAAAACTCGTAAACTAAAAACTTGTATATCTATTTTTGTCACTATAACTTTCATATATTTTTTTCTTTAAAATTTATGAATTTATGAAGTTTAAGATTAGCAGACAGAGAGGAGGATTCCACCGACTCATATCGATAGGTACTTTGCTGCCGACGTAAATAGCAACACAGTAAAAGTGTTTGAGGTCTAAAATGTTTGAAGTCCTAAAAGTCTTGGAAGGCACCCTGAGCATCGAAACTGGCATAGGGTCGTTTTTAACCTTACATAGATCATAACTTTGTCATGACAAATCCAGCGAGCTTTGGTGCTCCTAGTCCTGGAATTGTGGGCTTGTCAGCGCCACCACTTCTAGCCTCAGAAGTGTGAAGGCCCAAGGTGAGAGACTGGAGCAACTTGTGTGTGTACAGAATTTAGCATTCATGCCTAGAAAAATCTCTGTTCAGTAAAAGAAAATGTGGAGTATCACACCATTGTAAACTGTCTGTTGTCTACAGCAGAAATTCTATTTCACAACATATAAAACCAATAGCATGTCCTAAATTTGTTCTGACTCATACCATGAAGCAGTAGAAAGAAAAGGTCCTGGTTTTATAGCAATGATTTGCTAGCTGTTTTCTTGGTAAATCACTGTCAAGTGGCGGCAGTGCAGTGGAAGTGGGGACTTTTATGCAATCCTTATTGCGGCTGGCTGCTTTTGTCCTGATTTATTTGTACGCAGACCTTTTGCAGCAAAGCTCTAGTACAGCATCTCGTTTATCAAATTAGCCACACACACATCAGATCGGACATCAATTCTAAATTCTTATAGACGCATGTACAGATTCTATTTACTGGCCGACAGATTGATTATTAGTTTCGTAAGAAATGTAATAAAAGTGTGTAGCATGTAGACGACGACCGTTTCATCTTACAACACAGAAGGGTTTGCCCGCTTTGGACACATGCATGACACATTCAAATTCTCAAGAACTTGTGCCGGCACGGAATCTATAATTGTTGTGATACTCAAAGGCAACATTTTGGAACTACCCAGACTGCTACCTACAAACCAACGCTGTTGGATATTTTTAAACCGACAGTGATAAGGGTGTCAGTTCGAAAGCAATTGTGTACTGGTAATATATCACAACAGCATATTCCGACTGAATATTACGAACAACCGACAATGATTTTACCCTCTATAGGTGGATGGAAATAGTACTGCCTCTAAAAATAGGGACATTTTGTAGAGGCAATTGAAAATAGCAGACACTTCAACAAATGCATTTATAGAGGTCGATTTGGATGCTGTTGTAGAGACAACCAAAGCTGCATCTATAAAATAGCCCTCCTGTTACGAAAAATCAGTTTTGTAGCAATGACCGGGGCCTAGCCACGCGAAGGTGGGTAGCAATGCAGGGCGTATGCTCTTAGGGACATATCTCAATGCACAGTCGCATTGGGATATCTGTGAGCACACATTTTAGTGCAGATCTAATGGACCATAGCATGGGAGCATATGCTAGCTCCTAGGAGCAAATTTAACTTTACCAAGGCTAGTAGCCCAAGCGGCGCTATTGGCTTCTAGATCGATAGCTATTGGCTTGGCTTGCATGAAGAGGTTCAAAGTTAGTGGCCTGAACATATGGCACAACATGCAGATCGAAGAAGCTAGCCTGCAATACGATTGTTAAATCTCCATCTAAACTTCACAAATACTGCCAGAATTAAACTCTCTCTTGAATCACTACCGAATCGCGCTAGTTGCCGAAGCGCCGTGGAGGCGCCGGCAAAGCCTCGCTTTGCGCGGCGAAGGCTTTGCCGAGCGCCGTGCTCGGCAAACCCCACTGACAAAAACTTCTGACGGCAACGCTGTTTCACCGACTTTCCCCTTGCTCGGCGCATACTTTGTGGCGCCAAATCCCGCGCTTCGGCAAAGTAAAGTCGCCATCACGTCTTTCCCTCCGTTAACGGTTCCTTTGCCGTCACGGTTACTTCCTTTGCCGAGCGCCACATCGAGCGCCGGCAAAGGCTTCATTTTTTTTTTTTTCCCAGCGTGGACTGTGACGCTTGGCATTTTTTTTTTGCCGCGCATCTTGCCGAGGGCCATGTTCACCGCGCTTGGCAAAGCTGGGAAACAGGGTTTCTGCGGCGCCTGTTTCCCAGCTTTGTCGAGCACCATAACCAAGACCCTTGGCAAAACAACCTTTTTCCGTTCCACCTTGACAAGCAATCAACATCACATATAATTCACATATATATCATATCAAACACATAGATACCATATCCACGACAATCACAATATATATGGCATAAATGTCACAAGTGCACCACAAGTTCACATCCACAAGAGCTAAGGGTGTGTTTGCTACCCTGCAGCTAGGTAGTCAGGCCCATCAGTCAGGCTAATTCTAGCCGAGCCTGGTTGAAGTGCTGTAGTGGCCATGGAGTAGTCATCACAGTCTCATGTTATAACCAAAACAAATCAACAAAACCAACAACAAAACCCCCAGCCTGATGGGTTAACCTACGCTGGTGCAGCTTGCACCAGCAGTGGTTCTCCAAATTACCAATGTACTCAACATAGGAAGCTTCTACAGCTGCTCTCGTGCTAAACTTCTTGTGAAAAGTTACTTGGAAAACCACTCACCTGATCATTGCATTTTGCCCGGCTATCATAGACTCAGGAACCTTGCCATGGTATACAACATACCAAACCATAGCCTTAAGAAAGCAAAAACAAATGCATCAGATTGATGGTTCAACATTTAAGCATTGCCTTAGAATGAAATGCCCTTTCTTTTCATATTTCAACTTAGAGCATAAGGACCAATAAATGATAGAGTTCATGGCTGCCATGAAACCATGTGATCCATCCATCCTAGCCATCAGGTCATCAGAGGTGGACAACAGTTGCTAGGCATGGATGTGTCACATGGTTCGATGACAGACATGGGAACATAAAAGGTACGAGTCCAGTTCCTCATAGGTTGAATCTCATCAGCTCCTCACACTTGCAATATGGGCATTGTAAATCATTACGGGCATAAAAGGACTCGGTCATAGGTGCGCAATGATCATCATTGCTGCTGATTCAATTTCATGGTAGCCATGGAACCATGGCTCCACCCATGCCCAGCCATCAGTGAGCTAAGTGAGCTCTAACTGTTTGGGCATGGATGTGAGCCATGCTTTGATGGCTAACATGAGGTAATAAGGTAATGCGGCTCAGATTCATGGCACTAACATCACAAGTCATAAAATGTAAGCATTTCAGAACCAATTGTTAAAAATAAGGCCTGAACTAGATCATTGGCCAAGCACAAAATGAGATAGGAGAACAACAACATGAAAATAAGAGCAAATCTTCCATAGGTGTTAACAAAAGCAGGTGGCGGCCGGATTCAAGACCATATAGATGGGGCCTCGGCTTTTCGGGAAGGTTTGTATCATAGGCTTCTTTGTAAATTCAAGATAGTGTAGCCTCTTTGCTAAAAGAAGAACATTGAACTCACTCACTTCTTCTTGATGCTCTCAGATCATGAATAAGCAAGGAGCTCAATGTTCTTTTCTTTTGAGCAGCGGCAAAAGCTTTGAAGAGAGGTGGGGAGATGGGGAGGCTAAATGTGGTACTTGCATCACAGGCCACCATTGCAAGACTCTGTCTTGAATAGGAGCGAACATGGAAACTAACCCATCTACGCATTTATATCTTGGATGGCGCTGAGGAAGACGGTAGGGGTCGCAAGGTATTCTGACTCGGCTCAGACCGGCTCTTATTTGGAAAAAAAGAGAATAGAGGTTAGTTCAAAATTTTGACAGCACCTCCCGTACACGGTGAGGTTTCCAAAACCTACAATAAAACGTAACGGCACAATGGCCGATAACCAACCACATATATACCATCAACACAACCATTCCAGCATGGCCTCCAGTCGTATCTCTTTCGAACGAGAGAGGCCTAGGTTACGTGATACAAGAACATGGGATGGGATGAGGGATTATTTATACCTAGCTAGGGTGGCGCCGAGGAAAACGGTAGGGGTCGTCGAGGTACTCCGGCTCTGCTAGGACGGGCTCTTCTCTGGAAAAAAAGGACACGGGATCAGTATGAAATTTCGACAGAACCTCCCCTGCACGGTGAGGTATTGAAACCCTACAATAAAATGCACGGCGCGATGGACGACAACCATAGTTGCATATTCATTCAAATAACATTCATATAATCATTGTCCTCCACCAAGGCTACTACCACGCTACTACTGGGCAAAGCATGAACGAAAACAGCAAGATGGCCGACAACGACAACCACCACCACTACAACTAAGCTAATACTTTGCAAAGCATGAATTAAAGAGGAGGCGTGAGCATACCTAGTGGATGCCCGTCGCCGGCGAACCGTCCAAATGGTCGGAGATACCGATGAGCGGCACGGGCGCCGAGGACCGGGGCAGCAGGGAGCGGGGCTAGCGAGCGGCACGACCGGGGCAACAGCGAGGGGGCCTTGTCCTCCCTCCTCCTCCTCTCCTTCTTATTCCCTAATCCTCCTCCTCTCCTTCTCCCCCCGATCCTCCTCCTTTCCTTCTCCCCACGCACGGGTAAGGCAGAAGCAGGGGCGGGGCGGGGGCGGGGGCCAGGGACGGGCGGCGCCACGGAAGGGGGCTAGGGGCGGGGGGGGGGGATGGGGCGGGGGCGGGGCCGGGGCGGCGCTGGATGGGGTCGGGCCGGGACTAGCGGAGGCGCTTTGACGGGCCGGGGCGGCGAGGGACGGGACGGACGGGTCGGGGTCGGGGCCGGGACGGGCGCGGTGACGTGGATGAGGCATGCGGCGCGGGGGCCGGGCGAGGGCGCCAGGAGGGGGGGGCAAGGTTAGCGGAGGCGGCGGGCGGGCGAAGTGGGCGGTGGCGGCAAAGTGAGAGTGAGCCGAGAGTGAGACGAAAAGACTTGGCAATTTCTATTTGGGAGACTTTTTGCCGAGCGCCATAGATCCGAGCGCCGACAAAAGTTTTTTTAATCCCCCACCCAAATTTGCTTTCCCAGTATGCAAAAAAAAAAAAACCCGTTAAAACTCACCCCACGCACGGGAAAACCCTTTTGCCGAGAGCCGAGGCAAGGCGCCGACAAAGCCCCCGGTTTGTCGGCGCCCTATTCGGCGCTTTGGTGAACTATATATTTTTTTTTTAGTACGTGATTTTTTTTTTTTCTTAAGCTTTGGTAAGGCACTATTCATAGCATGTTGAAATGTGGGATTTTTTTTCATACTATTTGCTATTTTTTTTGAGGGTTTATTTCAGTTTTTGAAAAAAAAATCGACACCAAATTTGAACTACAAGTCGTTTGAATAAGTGGAAACGGTGAATGCAAAATTGATATTCTTGTTAGGCCCTAACACATGTGAGTCCTTGGATGAGGCCTCACATTACACTCACAAACAAGAATATCAGTTTTCCATTCACCTTTTCCACAAATGACATGTAATTCAAATTTGGCTTTTCGATAAAAATTCAAAAAAATAGACATAAACCCTATAAATATAGCAAATAGTACGAAAAAAAATCCTAAATTTCAATATGTGGTGAATAGTTCCCTACCAAAGCTAAAAAAAATCTTGATAAAAAAAAATAATAAAAAAGATAGTTCAAGCGTCAGGAAGGGCACTCGGCAAACTTAGTGTTTGCCAAGCGCCTTGCATCTGGTGCTCGGCAAACTTACAACGTTTTGTCGAGAGCCGAACAACGTTGCATTTCGGCAAACGTCGTTTCTTCACCGAGCGTGTTACTTCATCGGCGCTCGGCAAAGGGAAGAGTTTGCCGAGTGCCGGGTTTCGCCGAGCGCATTTTAGCCGGCCGCCGGCAAAATGGCACGCGTTGCCGAAGCGCCCGCGTTTCTGCGCTCGGCAACGATCCGGCGCTCGGCAACGATGCCGATTCCGGTAGTGAATGGTAGTTTGGATAATGCATTTAAAACAAAGCACATGACATGATTAGTGACATACCTCAGTCATCATCACCGCTGTCCGGCATGTCAAATAAAAAGACAGCCAGCTGGTCTTAATTTGGAGATAACCTCCATCTCATTAATTACCACTTCGTTAAATACACACTAGTGAGGGAACAAGGAAGGTACCTGTACGTGTAGACTACTACGTACGTACCAATATTAATCCAGCAGTAGATATATAAGTTCTTTACTTCAGAACTCACAAGCATGCCTTCTTCAACCCACGCTCTGTTCATCCCCTACCCGGCGCAGGGCCACGTCCTTCCACTGCTGGAGCTCGCGCACCGCTTCGCTGACCATGGCTTCGCCGTCACTTTCGTCAACACAGACCACATCCACGGCCAGCTCGTAGCTGCCTCGCCAGAGTTACTGGTAGCAGCAGGACAAGATGATGGCGCGCCACCTGAACCGGGCCAGGTGCGCTTGGTCTCCGTCTCCGACGGCATCCCACCAGACGGTGACCGTAACGATTTCGGCACGCTGACCAGCGCGCTGATGAGCTCCCCTGCCGGTGGCCGTCGAGCACATGATCCAAAACGGCCAGTTCTGCTGCATGGTTGTCGACTATGGCCTGGCGTGGGTGCTCGGCATCGCCAAGAAGGCCGGCATGCGCACGGCCACCCTCTGGCCGTCGTGCGCCGCCGTGATGGCTGCAGGGCTAGACTTGCCGGAGCTGATCGCTGATGGCATGCTCGACAAGGATGGTAGATCCAACAGAAACAATAATAAGATTTCGGTTCATTCAAAATTGGTACAATACTAGTCCATCAACCCGTGCTCCCCGCACGGGTTAAAATCTTATAAGAGATATAAGTATTAATTAGTTATTGTTTAATGTCTCTAGATATTATAAAGTTGCTTTGTATATTAAATTATTAATTAATTTTTCTCTTTGGATATTTGCTAACACAATATGCATAATAGATACTATGTACTTTGGTGGCGTAAATTTTCACTTTAAACCTACTTTTGATTGCTCAAGAAGACTTTAGAGCTTGATAGGAGTTTTAGGCTGGGTTGTAATGCTAACCTCAAGAGGATATTAATATTTAATCATTATAACTACTATTTGCACCTAAGAAATATATCTCAAAGAACACGGAGATATAGCCACCTGTAGTCCTCACTATCCTCCTCTCTTGTCTAGATGTTCTTTGAATTTTATTGCCAAAGAGTTATTTATACAGTAATGGTTATAATAGTAATAAAACATATGTCAAATTTTTTAGTTAAAGTGTATAAATTATGTAAAGTAATAACTTGTATAAATTATATCTAATGATTATAAATAATTTTACATGTCTGTTAATATCATTAATGTATGATTTTTTTCAAGATTACTAAAACATGACATAAATATTGATTCCTCATGTATGTGCATGTATTTGACCAATAGGATAGCACAATACGTATGTTTACATTAATCAAATTTAATCTATTGTGATTAATAGAAGTGGATAGCGTGGAAACAAATATATTTTCTTTATCAAGATTTAAATATTTTTTTTCTATTAAATATATTGATACTCTAGATGTAGATTTAATAGGATATTTTAGATTTTTGGATAATATTAGAAGCGAAAATTTTGATGTAAATTTAAGTGGATACATATATATGTATCTAATAAAAAATTGTTAGATACCTTATATGGATTTACATATTGATAGAGGTCGGTAGTTATATAGAAAATAGCATAGATTGTCATTATCAGTGTTGATTATAGTCTACATAACTGATGGATGCATGCTCCTGACTTTGGTGAGAATTTTTAGAAATTATCTTTATTTTTCCTAGTGGTCAACCCGTGCTCTCACACGGGTTTAAATCTTAGGAGATAATAACTAATAAAAATTACGTATCTTAAATATTTTTCTCTTTACTTATATTCTTAAATAATAGCTACAATAAACTCTATAGACTGTATCTAGTTATGATAATCTATCATTATTTATTTAGATGTATTTTCATTCACATCCATTTTTATTACAATAGCACTTTTTTGTGTATCTCTAATATAAATTTAGTTGATAATAGTATTCTTAAATTGTGGACTTTTTTTTAATCGGCAAACCTAAATTTTGATTTTCCCATAACTTTCAATCTTATTTATTTCTCTAACAACGGGAATTAATTGCTAATGATATTTTTCACACTTGATAAGCTTATAAAATAATAATTTATTCTAATTCTAATGTATAGATGTTTTGGTATGCGGTGCATAGTTTTAACTTAATATATAGTGGCCCAAATGTGTATTTCTAGTATAGGTACAAATTATATAGGTATATATTTTTCTACATTATTTTTTTCACGATATCATGTTTGGTAAATTTGATGCAAACTCAAAATAGTATCTTTCATAATAATAGTGGTGGATAATTTATTAAAAAAACATTATGGTATTAGCTAAATTATCTTTTATAGTCGTGTAAGTTTGAGTTTTTCCATATAGGATATTTTGATAACTTCAAGGACAATTGTCCCCTAATCTTTTAGCATCATTAGCATGTAAACTCGATGTAACCCAATGACATTATTATTAAAATGAAAAAAAAAAAACTATTGGCGATTGTCAATATGGATTATATCAAGACTTTTTGTTGAAATAATCCAAGGACATTAAAATTAAAATGGAATTTGTAATTCCTAATGGTCAATAAGGATGGTATCATGACTTTATTTGTTCACCGGCCATAATCAAGATTTATTGCATACTGTAGTGACTCTTGCTTTGTTTTTTTCACAATTCTTTTCAGGGACAAATCTCACTTGAGTTTTACTGACCATGCCAAAATAGCATAAACCAATGACAATAATATTAAAGCAAATATATATACCTGATAGATGGTCAATAAGGATTATATCTAGACTTATTTGTTCGAACTATTTAGCAGACATTAAAATAAAAATTAATATCTAATTGTCTATAAGGATCATATCATGACTTATTTATTTGTTCACCACAAATTAAGATTGCATTCCATAATTTAGCAAGTCTTTCTTGGAGTTTTCACAATTCTTTTCCTTGTCACACTTAAAATTTTACTATAAACTTAGTATCTCATACTAAGCAAGAAAATTTAATTATAATATGAATTCTAGCAAGATGGCGAACATAACACATTTATGAGAGAAATAAAATTGTAATGAAAGAATCTAGCAAGATGTCCATACCTTTACTCTGCAGGTTTGGTCAGTGTCAGCGTTGTGATATTATGGACAGTGGACATTATGCTATCATGGCACCCGTGGCCTTTGTGTTGCCGTGCCACCCAACTCTTTTTCTTGCTTGAAGTAGATGATTGCACGGTGTTGACCTGGCCTCTCCGTCAAACTCCCCTCAACATGAATGAAGTACATCGTGGCGGCATTGATGAACACCCACTCACTCTCGAATAATGAAAGCTGCCTTGGACGAAGATTGGAGATAATCATCTGCGTGAGTCAATTGATGCAACTTTCTTCTTGTGATGCCACCATGCAAAGATTTACGCATAGGTATGCAATAGCTTTCTCGGGTACCATGCGATTGCAAAGATTTGCCATTACCTATGAGATATCATTTGTTCACATTAAGAGCTCACAGTGTGTGGCCTTCCATGGGCAGGGTACTAATCGGCTGCATCTGGCACATGAGGAGCACATGCATCCATGTTAGTGTTAGGTGAACCCTCCGATCCTATATACCTGTCTCTCAACATGTCCAAGGTAAATGCCAGTAGGAGGTGAGTGATGCATTCGTAAGATTTTGATGATGCATACAGCTAGCCACATACTGACAGTCTTTTGCCCGCACCCACAATATCCATCTTGCCCGCGACCATCAGCTGAAGAACAACTTGTCTGCAACAAAACCAGGTTACAAATATGTAGTGAATAAACAGCCAAATGGGTATGCACAGTACATGATTGTTCGATGACAATACAAATGTTGGATATGTGTGTGTGAGAGAGAGAGCATACATGTGAAGCATCTCGATATACCAAAATCTGCAATCTTAGGAATCATGCCATCATGGTGACGTCTAGTAGTATATTTTCAGGTTTGAGACCCCTATGAATAATACACCGCTCATGAAGATGAGCCCCGCCTTAACAAATCCCCTTAATTATTTGATAGCGAACCCTCCACTCAAGTGCCCAGAAGACGCATCTGTGAATTAAAGAACACATACACACGCAGAAAAAATACAATAATTAGTTCTGATTTATGTCATTAGATGTGCGCAGTTTCTGCTGTACTTAATTCGCTTGTTAAAACTGACGCACTTATGGCTCATCTTACCCGCTGTAACATAGTGGGAATCTCCGGCCGGCCGGAGTCGGCGTCGTCGACCCGAATTCCTCGTACCGTTTGATCTGTTGGAGTTGGCGTCAGTGGCGGGTGTGCGACAGACTTGGGGCTCGTCGAGGCGGGATGACGATCTGGATTTAAAATTGCAGGAAACAAAACCTTGCAAATATAAAATCAGGACGAAACTACACACAAAAAAATGATAACCATGATTTTAGTAAACATACACAAAAGATTGCAGGATATATAATTATTATTAAAAAGGTAGCAGGTTTAATTCTCGGTCCTCTCGGTTAAAGAAATATTAATCAAATAATAAGCAACAGGACAAAAATAATTAAATAGATGTGCAGTCAGCTTAGAGATTAGAGATGCCCCTTATCTGAATACATGAGCATGCTTGTGCTCCAATGTCCTGTATGCGTGATATCAATTAATCAAATGAAATATTAATTAACTATACTGCAGAGCACCGGGATGGTCGGTTGTCACTAATTTGCCACCTTGCACGGGCATACACGGAGGAGTTGAGGTATGGCGAGTCCTCCGCCACTGCTGCAGCCAGCAGAAACTTGCAACCGATTGACCATCCTTCAGGAAGCGGATATGCAGACTAAGCAATTAACCATACTGAAGGAAGCAGAAGAGAAACCGAATGGTACTGATAAACATGTCGTCAAGCATTCATCCAGCACAAACTTACCACATCAATCCTCGCGTCCCGGCGTCCTCGCGACCTGCAGTCCTCACGGATTGGTGCCGTCGAGTTCCGGCGCCGCCGACCTCCGGCGTCCGCGCTACCCACAGCCTCGGCGTACCCGCGGAGTACCACTGCCTCGCGGAAGTCTACAACGATATATTTTGTGAACTCGCGTCTCAGGTTATTAGTAAAAAAAAAGAACAGGTTGCCTGTTGCCCAGTTCAAATCACAAATGAAAAGAACACAAAAACGATCGTTCATGACATATATGATCGTTCACATTCTTTTTCTTTTCTTGATTGATGGGCGATCGCTCACGCTTTGTAGCAGACTAATTACCAGTAGAGGAAACGGTCAGCTCAAGATTTTGCGCGGCGGCCGTGGCGCCAGGGCGGGGCCGCTGCCGCCGCAGGACGGCATGCCCTCGCGCGAACGCGAACGCGCCAGTGCCGCCAACCACTCGCAGCGCCTCCTCCTCGCCGCCGTCGTGCCGGCGTCTCCCGCCCCGCCGCGCCGCGAGAGGAATACCGCGCTCACCGACCATGGAAGGCGCGCCGCGGTAGCTTAGTAGGAATTGGGGCTAGGCCGGGTTACAGATGATTAGATGCGTTTTTTTTTTGACCCTATGATTAGATGCGTTCTGACTTGAGTATATGGCCGGGAAAACTCACGTAAAACATCAGGATTGTTTTTTTTTTTTCTTTTTGGAAAAGGTTTTTAATGGCAGAGGTGGGTAATTTTGTACAAAGTTAAATAGATCTAATGGTTGTTGACGCCTAATTCTTTTGATTGGATGGCCGGATGTTTCTGATTAATATGAGATTTTTCTAGCATTTATCTTTTTTTCTAGCGCGTTTAGTGAGGATTAACGTGGAGGCTTCATTGGAGCCTCCAATTAGTAATAGTAAGATTCAAGCTAAATCCTCTGGCCGGCATTGCAGGTTTAGCGACGAGCAAACAGATACCTCCGGTAGGCGACCTGCAGATGAACCTGGCACCGCTTTGCTGGAACGCTGTTGGCACAGAGGAGAAGCAGAAGAAGATGTTCCGGTGCATGAACAACATCCTGAAGGAGCTGGGGCAGGGCACAGTCGATCTCTTTTTGTGCAACACTGCCAAGGAGCTCGACGAGGGCATCCTATCCAAGCACCCCAGCATCGTCCCCATCGGACCATTGCTGACGGGTCTCCGTGAGGGAAAGCCCGTCGGTAATTTCTGGGCAGAGGACGACAGCTGCCTGTCGTGGCTGGACACGCAGCCTGACAGGTCAGTCGTCTACGTGGCCTTCGGTAGCATCACTGTGCTAGATGAGGGACAATTTCATCAGCTCGCTCGGGGGCTGGAGCTATCAGGGAGACCATTTCTTTGGGTGGTCCGTCCTGACCTGGCCACCAATACTCACAATTACCCTGACGGATTCCTCGAGACCATCGAGGAAAGGGGCAAGATTGTGACATGGTCACCTCAGCATAGGGTTCTTGCTCACCCGGCCATTGCCTGCTTCGTGTCGCACTGCAGGTGGAACTCGGTGATGGAAGGAGTTAGGAACGGGCTGCCGTTCCTGACATGGCCGTACTTTTCCGACCAGTTCATCAACGAGAGCTACGTCTGCGACGTCTGGAAGACCGGCCTCCGTCTGGTGAAGGACACCCACAGCGGCATGGTGGAGAGTGAGCACATCACTGCGCGCATAGAGAACCTGCTGAACGATCCGGCGACCGTGTCTAGGGCGTTGGAGTTGCAGAAGGTTGCGTCCGGGAGCATCAGCAAAGATGGCACGTCGTTCAGCAATTTGAAGGCCGTTATTAACACCATGAAAGGCTGATGAGACATGATGCAGTCATTCATCGCCACCCATTAGTAATGCTGTGTCAAAAGCCTGAAATTAAAAAGAGCGTTTCATTTGCCAAAAACAAAAGGCTAGATCAGTGGTTTCCTATATCCAGCAATACACAGTTTGTTTATCCCTTCAGATTAATTATTAGTTTTGTAGAAATGTAAAGTTTGTTGCAATATGAATCACGGTGACCATTTCCTTTACAAGTAGATATGGGTACACTTTGGACACATACATGACGCATAATTCAAATTCCCAATAATATATATACTATGGTGCCGGCATGGAATCCATTTGTTGTGATGCTCATAGGCAACATTGTAAGGTCCTAAATGGCTAGAATAGCCTATAAAAATTTCTACAAACAACACTTAAGGCAAAGGGTTAGACAATAAGGTGGCGTAACGAAACAAGTGGTGCTACAAACTAACTATGCAAGCCACCTAGCAATTCTATCAATTCTAATGTCTCTAATCTCACACAAAAGCTAGGTTGCTATGTTACTCCTAGGTCAGGAAGAATACTAACTAATTCTACCACTAGGAGCTAACAAGACTAAGCAAGCTACACAAGCTAAGCAAAGCTAACACTACTCAAGCTACTTAAGGTAAAGTAATGCAAAGGAGTGCTAGAGTACAATACCACCGGAGTAGAATAGAGGTTGTCGCCAATCACCGATGTCACTACAAATCTCCAACGAGCTCAAACAATTGACACGATGATTTTTAACGAGGTTCGCGTGTTTGCCGACACACTACTCCTCATTGTGGAGATACTCCCATTGAGGATTCACAAGCTTAATGGCCGGTGCTAAATCCCTCAAGGGAGCTCAATGAATCACTCACAAGAGGGGATCCATAAGCCACGAGCAATCCACTAATGATTCCTTTCACGAAGCTCCCGTGGGGAAAGGATCAAACCCCTCACAAGTCCACCGGTGTGGCCTCGTACAAACTCCGATCGAGCTCAACACCTCAACCAACTCCAAACCACTAGGGAACTAAGCAAATTCCAAAGAGAAACAAGAATCCCGCAGCTCCTCCGAAAAACAAGTGCCTCTAGATGCAATCAACAAGCAAATGCACTTGAATCTCACTCAATCTCACCAAAGAATCGAAGTTAGGCAAGAGAGATGAGTGGAGGGGAGTTTCTTTTGCTCAAGAGGATGTTAGACTGTTCAAATGTGCAAGAGAGAACCCCATGGACCGGCCACACCTCTATTTATAAGCCCCCCAAAGAGATGGTCAGGTTGGGGGCAAAAAGCAGTTCCTGTCGTACGCACCGGACACGCAGACCAGGAGCGCCGGCCGCATCCGGCGCTTTGTAATCTTGAAATTCTCATCGTAGCCGTTAGCGCCCCGACCATCGCCCATCGAGTAGAGTCCAAAGATCCGGCCCGGCATCCGCCGGTAGCTCGAAATGCAGACCTCTATGGACTGCGTCGCCGGACGCGCCAGTCCCAGCGTCCGCCGCCGTTGTCGCGCGTGGCCCGGAGGTCCTTACTTGCACCGGATGCGTCAGTAGCATTTCCGTCGGACGCTCCGAGGCACCCTTTTTCAGCCGCGCGACACCACCACGCGCTGGACACGGGAGCCATCGTCCGACGCTGCAATCTCCAGCGTCCGGCGCAGCCTTTGAAGCTCCACTTCATCGCCTCATGATGCCACATGATGTGTTTGGTTTGTGGGAAAAGCACTACGATGCAATGTCAGAGGACTATAGCCATAATAATCCATCTCCGGATCTAGTGCAGCAAATGGTTTTGATAGTTATTAGAAACATGGTGGTGTCTATGGGGAAGGAGTTTGATGAATTGCCTCTTCCAAAAATTTATGACACATATGACAATGCCAGCCGTATTGATCAAGAGATACTTGAGGAGAGTAGAGTTGAGTTGGATCCCAAAGATGAGCTATTGTGCGACTTACTCAACATCGAGCAAAGGTACGCCTATGATGAGATAATGGTAGCTGCCCACAAAAAAAAAGGCGGATGTTCTTTGTGGATGGACCTAGCTGCGGGGAAAGACCTTTTTGTATAGGGAACTTATCGAAAACTACGTAGCCAAGACAAGATTGTCGTGGCTATAGCAACATCTCGGAGTCGCAGCATCCATATTGCCAGGTGGGAGGACGAGCCACTCGCGTTTCAAGTTACCTCTCAATGCTAAAGATGGCGATGGATGCAAATTCACAAAACAGGATGGTACCTCCAAGTTGCTACGGCAAGCAGCTCTCATAATATGGGACGAGGCATCTATGACAAGGAGGCAAAATGTGGAAGCACTAGACAAGAGCCTACAAGATACAAATGAGCCGGGCCGGACCTTCTTTTTGGTGGGAAGACAATTGTCTTTGGCGGGGATTTCAGACAGGTCCTCCCTGATGTGCGGAAAGGATCCAGGGCTCAAATAGTCGGAGCTTCTCTACGAAGCTCTCATCTTTGGGAATCCATGCGCCACCTAAAGCTCGTCCCGCAACATGAGGGCTGGGGAATGACCCCGTGGTTTGTAGATTATCTATTGCGCATTGGTAATGGAATGGAGGTGGTTCATGGAGATGACGATGTACGGATTCCAGATGAGATATGTGTCCCATACTGGGCGATGCTTTGAGAAGGATCTTCGTACATTGATCGACACCATCTTTCCAGACCTAAACGCAAACATGGCAGACGGACTACATCACCACTAGAGCGATTTTATCTACACGTAACGGCGGGTGGACATGATCAATATGAAAATGATTGATATGTTCGAGGGGTGGTGAGATGGTGTATCACGTTTTGACTCTCTTTGTAGATGATCCACATAACTACTATCCAAGAGAGTTCTTAACAGTTTGAACCCCAACGGCTTGCCTCCACATGTCCTGAAGCTCAAGCTCGGGTGTCCTCTCATCTTGCTTTGGAATATTGATCCTGCCAATGGGCTACGCAACGGTACAAGGCTCTTGGTGCGGGGGTTCTCAAGAAATACAATCGACGTAGAAATTGTGGTGGGGCAAAGATCTTTGGGAAGCGGGTATTCCTTCCTCGAATACCCCCTCGTGCCCATCCGATGAGATGTTCCCGCTCGAGTTTAAGAGGAAGTAGTTTCCTATCGACCGAAGCCGCCATGATGGTTAACAAGTCACGGGGCCAAACTATCCCGAACGTGGGTGTGTATCTACCCACACCGATGTTCTCTCACGGTCAATTGTATGTTGTGATGTCTAGAGCCACGTCAAGAGCGAATATCAAGATCCTCGCCCTCCCGCCCGATGCGGACGCACGTGAGGAGGAGGCTAAAAAAGATGGAGAAGAAAAATGCTAGAAAGAATGGTGTCGAAATAAATAAAAAGAATGCACCAAGTAAAAAGGCAAGGATAAGAAGATTCCAATAGTTGATGGAATTTTCACGAAAAATATTGTACGGAAGGAGGTTCTAACACAATAGGCAAGGTAATAAAAGATTACTAACACATACAATGTATTTTATTCAATTTATATTATACAAATATTATTTAACTAATGCTATATTTATTGATATTCCATGAACTTCCAAATGGTTTATCGACTCTACACGGAGGTGTTATATGCATGATTGATTGTGTTACTTTCACAAAACTTGTTTGGATTAAATGTCAATTTAATATCATTATTTAATTTTATAGTATTGTTATCTTATCATGTGATCCATATTTTTTATATAAAATTTAGTTATCCTATAGAAACGCACGGCCATTTAACTAGTCATATATATTACCAACAACCAACAGTGATTTTACCCTCTATATATAGGTGGTTGAAAATAGGACTGCCTATAAAAATATGGACATTTTGTAGAGGCAATTGAAAATAGAGACACATCAACAAATGCATTTCTAGAGGTGGCTCGATTTGGAGGCCACTGTAGAGAGAACCAAAGCCCCTTCAAGGCCCTACACAGCAAGGCTAGTGGCTCAAGCGGCGCTATTGGCTTCTAGATCGAAAGCTATTGGCTTGATGGCTTAATGAAGAGGTTGAAAGTTAGTGGCGTGACATATGGGCTTGATGGCTTGCATCAAGAGGTTGAAAGTTAGTGGCATGACATATGGCACAACATGTAGCTAGAACAAGCTAGCTTGCAATACGATTATTAAATCTCCATCTAAACGTCTCAAAGACCGCCAGAATTAAACTCTCTTGAATGGTGTTTTGGATAATGAATTTAAAACAAAGCACATGACATGATTAGTGACGTACGTCAGTCATCATCACCACTGTCCGGCATGTCTGAAATTAAAAAAAACAGCCAACTGCTTTTAATCTGGAGATCACCTCATCCATCTCATTAGCACTTCGTTAAATACACACTAGTGAGGGAACAGAGAAGGCACCTGTGCCTACGTGCAGACTACTACGTACGTACCAATAATCTAGCAGTAGATATATACTAGTTCTTCACTTCAGAACTCACAAGCATGCCTTCTTCAACCCACGCTCTGTTCATCCCCTACCCGGCGCAGGGCCACGTCCTTCCACTGCTGGAGCTCGCGCACCGCTTCGCCGACCATGGCTTCGCCGTCACTTTCGTCAACACGGACCACATCCACGGCCAGCTCGTAGCTGCGTCGCCAGAGCTGCTCGTGGCAGCAGGAAAGATGATGGAGCGCCACCTGAACCGGGCCAGGTGCGCTTGGTCTCCGTCTCCGACGGCATCCCACCAGATGGTGACCGTAACGATTTCGCACGCTGACCAGCGCGCTGGCGAGCTCCCTGCCGGTGGCCGTCGAGCACATGATCCAGAACGGCCAGTTCTGCTGCTTGGTCGTCGACTATGGCCTGGCGTGGGTGCTCGGCATCGCCAAGAAGGCCGGCATGCGCACGGCGACCCTCTGGACGTCGTGCGACCCTGATGGCTGATTGCTCCCGCGACGGTAAGGGCAAGACTATGCCGGAGCTGATGGGCCAATGGCAATTTTGAACAAAGGATGGTAAAAGTTTGGTACAATAAAATTCCTGATATTCATTTAGTAAGATTTTTTTTGTTCAATCTTCGAAGCTATTGGTAGCGGATCCTCCGGGCAAAATGCCTAAATGCCTCTAGCCGGCGTTGCAGGTTTACCGACAGGCAAACAGATACCTCCGGTAGGCGACCTGCAGATGAACCTGGCACCACTCGCCTGGAACGCCGCCGGCACAGAGGAGGCGCAGAAGCAGATATTCCAGAACCTCAACAACATCCTCAAGGCGTTGGGGAGGACACAGTGGACCTCATGCTATGCAACACTGCCAAGGAGCTCGAGGATGGCATCCTATCCAAGCACCCCAGCATCGTCCCCATCGGACCATTGCCGACGGGTCTCCGTGAGGGAAAGCCCGTGGGTAATTTCTGGGCAGAGGACGACAGCTGCCTGTCGTGGCTGGACACGCAGCCTGCCAGGTCAGTTGTTTACGTGGCCTTCGGTAGCATCACTGTGCTAGATGAGGCACAATTTCATGAGCTCGCTCGTGGGCTAGAGCTATCAGGGAGACCATTTCTTTGGGTGGTCCGTCCTGGCCTGGCCACCAATACTCACAATTACCCTGACGGATTCCTCGAGACCCGTCGAGGAAAGGGGGCAAGATTGTGACATGGTCACCTCAGCATAGGGTTCTTGCTCACCCGGCCATTGCCTGCTTCGTGTCGCACTGCAGGTGGAACTCGGTGATGGAGGGAGTTAGGAACGGGCTGCCGTTCCTGACATGGCCGTACTTCTCCGACCAGTTCATCAACGAGAGCTACGTCTGCGACGTGTGGAAGACCGGCCTCCGTCTGGTGAAGGACACCCAGAGCGGCATGGTGGCGAGTGAGCACATCGCTGCACGCATAGAGAACCTGCTGAAGGATCCGGCGACCGTGTCTAGGGCGTTGGAGTTGCAGAAGGTTGTGTCCGGGAGCATCAGCAAAGATGGCACGTCGTTCAGCAATCTGACGGCCGTTATTAACACCATGAAAGGCTGATGAGACATGATGCACTCATTCATCGCCACCCATTAGCAATGTGGCGGCGTCAAAAGGCTGAAAATTAAAGAGCGTTTCATTCGCCAAAAGACAAAAGGCTACGATCAGTTTTCTATATCCAACAATATATACTGTATTATTATTGTTTTGCTCGGAACAAGCAAACAGCAATGACTGTGTATCCGTCTGTTTCATGTCATTTGTCATTCGAATTCTTAAACCATATTTTGCTCTCAACGACTGATATGAGAATGCAAATATGATTGCTCACTAAACCTAGTTTTCAAAGGTCGCTGTCATCGCAAAAAATAAAGTTTTCAAAGGTCACTGAGATTCCAAATGATTTGCACAATGGAATGTAAACCAATAGGAATGTGGCACACTGAAACTGTGTGGTTATCAGACTGTTTACTCTGATATATAGTACTAATCATCACCCATACAATTTTTGTACATCTTCAATTGTTTATCCCTGCTGATTAATTATTACTAGTTTCATATAGAAATGTAAAGTTTGTTGCAATATAAATCACGGTGACCATTTCTTTTTACAACTAGAGAAGGGTACACTTTGGACACACATGATGCATTCAAATTGCCAGTAAAATATATACTTTGGTGCCGGCACGGAATCCAGTTGTTCTGATGAAGGCATATGTTTTCCAGCTTTTGCTCCTTGCAATACTCTATAGAATAGTCGATACTTGTGGGACCATCACTGCTAAACAAATTTAAACCGATAGATATCATTGCTTGTTCGTAAGGAACTTACTTACCACTACATTATTCAGTAGCCCAGATCATCACATCACTACAGGTTCAAAAACCCCATCGATACCGGATTTTAAACCAGCAATACCATACCCCGGCAGTGATATGGGGTTCACAGCACTACCAGTGATGTACGTGAATGGGTGTTCAAGAAACCCTAAAAATATCAAGCTGAGAAAATGCAAAAAAGTAGCAAAACATTTTTTTAAAACAAAAGAGCCCCTCAATAGCTCCAAGTCGTGATATTTTGCATGCAACTGATGGGATTCAAACCCATGACCACCCATGACACATACCCTCCACTTCCTACACCCCCTTCATCACTTGTGTCTATATTGTATTTTGGTTCCCTGCATAGTATTATAAATCGAGTGTAAATTGATTGTTTAAGACCATAAATGAATTCAAATGAAAAACTTATTAACTACAAAGTCTTATAACTTTTTGGGATCTACAACTTATGTTTTGGTAGCTTCTCCATTTGAGGTTATTCGGAAAATTTAAATTGCAAATTTGAAAATAACAAACGCGTTTTTTTGTTTGACAAGATGATTTTAAATAAAAAAAAATTACCAACTATAAAGTATCATGACTTCTTAAGATCTACAACTCTTGTTTTGATTGTTTTAGGTGAACTGAAAAATAATTCTAATTTCAAAATTTTTAAAACGTACTTTTCCATGACAAGATAATTTCAAATCAAAACATTCCCAACTATAAAGTATTAAAGTTTCATAACTTTTCATTATCTACAACTATTATTTTGATCATTTTATCATCCGATAAAGAGAATCATTGTTCAAAAATATTTCAAATCAAAATTTTGTGAACAATATTAATTTCACTTTGTCATATGAAAAATGATCAAAACAAAAGTTATACATCTTGATGAGTTCTACAACTCTTATGTTCATGACTTCTTCAACCAAAATCATGTGATCACTTTTTAGCCAAAACCATTTCATGTTTCAAAATATTGTTTGAACTTATCATTTTTTAAATTCAAATCTTGAAATATTCACAAGAAAATATAGCCAAATGTATGACAGTAAGAACATAATAACTTGATAGACCATATGAGATCGCGTTGAAGCCTTTATGCAAGGCCTCACAGCCGTTGATCTTAATGTTGTATTTTTGGTGCGCATTTTAGAATGTACATAGGAAAAGTCATGGCTGTGGGGTGTCAAATTGTGGGTAGACCTAAAATAATTCTAACTGGTGAAATATAGTATATAGATAGATAAATATTGAAGAAAGAATATAATAGATGACTCGATCGAGTACACACATCAATACGGACAGCCACTTCTCCACCCGAAACTGACCAACACTAATAGCAACATGCAACAGTGGCTGCTGCTTTGGATATGGATTATGGAGGATGGATCACAGGTCTCCACTCTCCAGTATCCAGTGGGATGCATTCCTTTCACCTTTATGTTCGTATCGTGAAGCCGTGGAAAAATAATGCAGATGATTGGGGCTCATGCATTGCATAGACTCACGCGCACGGTGCGCGTCTCCAAGTCTTCAGTGGTTGTCATGGGCTCATGGCTCACCAAGTGACAGTAACACTGACCTTTAATTTCCAACTTAGTGCTGATGGCAAGATTCTTTTCTTCCGAGAAAAAAGCTAGCTAGAAAATCGAAAGGGAAAGTTTGAATTCCACTCTTGCAACACAAAACCCATTTAATCGGGCACAAAATCCCGTTCATAGCTCTTGCACCCTCGCGCCCGCCGGTGACATGGCTTGTGGAAGAGATCAAACAAGATTGTCTGCCGCAGCGGCTGCGCGTGCGCAACCACCGACAACCACAGTCGCCCTAGCTCTAGCTCTCTTGCCGACCATGCTTCGCGGCGTGTTCTCTGAGGACGAGGGACTGGTGATCAAGCCGTATAGTGCTCCGCTGCGCGATCAGAACATTACATGCGACCGCGTCCCATACCCCTTTGCCGTCACAGGCGCGTTGCCTGGCTTCGAGGTGACATGCGGTCCAAGCAAGGAGGCCATGCTGCACATCGACGGCAATTTGCACCAGATCAATGTTGTTTCGCTATCGGGAAGCTACGTGATCATCTTCGCAGGACCCATGAGGCAGGTGTGCTACGATCGCAACGGCAAGCCGACGCCGGACACCGGATCTGGGGACATGAGCTTGGAATGGACGCCGTTTACCTTCTCCAAGCAAAACAAGCTGGTCAACATCGGCTGCCACTACGAGCTTGTCGCCAGTTTCAGCAATCCATTTGGTGACACTTCTCATCGCTGGTCTGATGTCAGCTGCGGTACCACGTGCAACTCCGACGCTATCATGAGCGATTCTTGCTCCGGAGAAGCCTGCTGTGAGCTCGATATCCCGACCTGGGCGAACGCCGCACAGTCATTCAAACTGTCGTTCAACAGGACCACGATCAGTGAGGAGCACGGCATCTGCAACGCCGCGTTCCTCCTCAACAAAGACGAGCAAGTCTTCACCTTCAAAGATGGTGAGCAGGGGGAGACGCCCCTGGGAGAAGTGTTGTTGCCACCAGGTGAGCGTAGGATGACGTTGGATTGGGCAATTGGTACCTCCACCTGCGACCAAGCTCGAGACATTAAGTTTGAGCCACTGTGCAAGGATGAGGCCATTTGCGTCGACGCACCCAGGGGAGCGGGCTACCTATGCACATGCCCCGACGGATACCAAGGCAATCCATATCTTTCAGGCGGATGCAAAGGTAACAGTGTAATGGCTTCGTTCAGGCTAGCTGGTTCTTCATACCTATCATTTAGATGGATACAATTACTGTCTCAATCCCTGCTTCTCTGAAACAAATGAAGCATTTTGTTGCTTGCTCAGATGTCGACGAATGTGCACAGTCCAATAGGAACGATTGCATCTTCCTCTGCCACAACACTCCGGGGAGCTATACATGCTCGTGCCCTAAGAACAAGACTGGTGACGGTCGCAGGACAGAATCAGGAGGATCAGGATGCAATGACGTAGTTTTGCCATTTGTGCGTAATTCCTGATTCTTTGAGATTTCAAAATACTTTTCATAATCTTATTATTGGAACAATACAACATGAATATGAACCCATTAATTTACATCATGAATTACTTTCTGAATGCAACTTAAAGATTTCTATTTTAATTCTTGACGAATTGCTGAATGACTACATCATAAGCCATGCATATAATTATTCATTTAACTAAAAAATAGCGCTATAGTGCGCAAATTGAAACACCGCGACGATATTGCTAATTTTCGAGCTATTGTGCTATTGACGCTATTGCGCCACTAAATGAGAATAGCGCCATAGCGCCGCTATTTTCCCATTATTTCTACCAGACCAAAAATAGCTTGCGGGGACTGTTACTTCATTAAAAACAAAGGCCCAGCCCAAAACTTATCACTTATTGTCATATCCCAGGCGATGGGACCCAGTGGCGCACGCAAAGGGGCCCATGGCGGGGGGCGCCGCCCTGCCCATGGCACGCGTGCGCCCTCCCACCGCCACCGCCTCTCCGCGGATTTTTCGGAAATTAGGATAAGAGTTCGGTTAGGATAATTTAGGACTTGCTTGTAAAAGGTATTCCATCTCATACGGAAACCTTTAGAGATTTCTTGAAATACAAGTCCCATAAGAGGGCCATATAAGTAAGGGGGTCTCAGAATCTCTTGGGGACAAGCAATAAAGAAAATATTTTCCTGCCTCTTGCCCCGCCGCCGCCGCCCCTACTCCCGCGCCCGTGCATGCCGCCGTCCCCCACCCATGCGGCCACTGTGGGCCCCCCGCCACAACAGCGCATCCAGATCCGCCCGCGCCGACCGGTATCACCGTCGCCTCCCTGTCGCGGTTGTGACAACTGGTATCCGGAGGCCACTATGATCCACCCACCATGAACGCTGATTCGAAGAAGCTTCTGGAAGATCTATCCAAGCAGTTCACCACGATCACCAAGCGCCTGGATACGCTCATCGATCAAGTCTCCATCCTCTCCGGTACCAATCCGGCGGAGGAACGCAAGCGCAAGATAATGATCGATATAGAGAAGGAGATGAAGTCAGCCATGGAGGACTCCGCACGAGCCTTCCTCAAGGCCTACAAGGAGGACGCCTAGACAGCCACCGAACCGCGGGTCATAGCGGAGCTGGAGACCAGGCTGGCCGCCATGCTAGGGCCAGATTGGGTACCGCAGCCCCCGATAGTACAGCAGCCCCTCCCGGATTCCCCTCCAAATCACTTCCCCAGACTCGCTCCTCTCCTGCACAAGCTGTCCTTCCCGATGTACGATGGAAAGTAGGATCCCTGACCCTGGATCAACCGCTGCGAACAGTTCTTTAGAGGTCAAGGTACACCAGCCACAGAGCAAGTCTGGTATGTGTTGGTATTTATTAAGTGCAAAAAGAATATAAAGGGTTCCGCAAGCGCACAGAATATATATATACCATTGTAGCTTTTACCCGGGAGTATTCCAGAGTATCGTTATTTATATTTTCCACAGGGAAGCAAGGGTAAAGACTATGATAAATCAAAATCATGTATCTACTAACGTAATATACCAACTAAACTAAAGTGAGGGGGTAAATAATGTATATGATATGATAATTAATAGCACTTAACCAGGAGAATATTATAATATAGAATAGATAGCTAGGTCGAGAGGACAACGGGAGAGATCTAGGTTCCTGAATACTTCTCTAGTACTTTGGTTCTTGAGTAACTAAGGCATGAAAAGGGTATAGCGATCATAAAAGAACATTTTGGGACATCAGAACACTAGCCGCGGAAAGGGATGAGAAGGGGGCTAGGAAGCTCCGACTACGGTCCTACACTACCAATCCGAACGTGGTGGAATACGTCGGCCGTTAGGGCTGTCACCACCTAGGGCTACCACAACTATCCGTGGGACTGGGTGCAATCTAAGGTAACCTCTAGTCTAGACACCATGTCCACACTATTAATTACTACTCTAATCATCATGAATAACCAGAGCACTCAATACAAGCGAAGATCCCATGCAATTATATAACAACTATATTCTAATCAATAACATGAAAGGCATAAAAGTACTAGAAAAGATAGATCTAATTATGGCATAAAGTCTAATAGAGTTGAGATACAAAGATATACCAGAACGCTGAAGACTTCTCGAACCGGAACGCTAGTTCCGCTCTCCCTAACTCTCTACTAGATCTATTCTATTACATTGTAGCTGTCTAATCTAATTCTCCAGGCGTCGTGCCTCCATCTGATGAGATTGATGTATGAGATGATCTGAGATTAGGGGCCTGGGGGCTTGCTTATATAGTCGGGAGGAGGTACCAGGTGTTGGATTTAGATACAACTCGTACTCCACCGTCGCCCTCGGATCAAACCGACATTAAACATGTGGTTTAGATCGCGTGTCAAAGTCGGTTGAGGAAGCTTCTGGAAGCGCGGCCGATGACGTGGAGGGAGGAGGCCGGCCGGCCTTAATATTAGGCCGGTCGGCCCAAGATGGGCCCCACCTGGGCTGAGCTTTTGTGGGTGCGTGCGTGTCGTCGTGCCGTTTCCGAATTGTATTAATTCGCGTCAAACGGAGTCCGGATGAGGGAGTTATGCCCGTTTTACCGAACCCCGCTCTGCGACTGATATCTTCGATTCGGACTCGAATATGGCAAATGATATATCCGTTTCGATCATCTCTCGACGAGCTCTTCGCAATGTTGTACTTTGATTCTTCATTTGAAGTACTTCTATGTTGCTCTTTTGTAGGAGTTGGATCAGAGTACGATTGGGACACGTCTTGGAGTCGTACGGCTCGCGAATTCTGCTGTTTTCCTGTTTAGTCCCTGCAATTCACAACTTTACCAAAACTGGTGGAAATATGTTAGTGACACCCTATTCTGGGTTGTTATTATGTTTTATACCCCTTTCTCATGTTTATTTGATTAATAAATTTATACGATAACAAGTGTCAACAAACTCCCCCAAGCTTACCCTTTGCTAGTCCCTAGCAAAGCTATATGCTATAGTAGGATCAGGAGTTGCTACTACGCTTTCATACCTCAGAAGTACTGTGTTTATCAGAAATAAATTCTCCTCTTAACCAGATTGCTCTCTCATACCTGTTTACCATGGGGCGTAGCCTTTTCACGAATCATAAGCATTTAAAAGATAGAACAATTAAGTTAAGTACCATGTCTCAAGTTCTTTGATCAACTATCATCCTGGGGTTTTGCAACATTTTTCAAAAGAAACTCAGAGATCCTATATATGACCCTCTTAAGTAGATAATATTTATAATCAAGTCACACGTAGTAAGACATATATGGTGGGATGATAGCGGTGAATGGATGAGGATGAAAGATAATAACTAGCCTTTAGCCTTTTTCTAGTATTTTTTCTTCTCAAGCATCTTGGACTATATCTCTCTTTCTAAATTGCTAAGACCGGGCTGTCCATTCTTGGAGAGGTGGGCTTTGCCCCGGACTTTTGTCCATTTTTCTCTCTCCTTAGAGATGTGGGCCCTACTCACCCTCGGACACATGTCCATTATTCATCTCTAAATATTATTTTATTATTAGGGAGGTAGGCCCTTCTCGCCTAGTATGACACTTGTCCTTTACTCTCCCTCTCTCGTCTTAACTTTTCTCTCTATATATTTTTTTTATTCTTCTATTTTTTTTTTTTGAATGTAGCCCAAAGTCTATTTGACACAAAACATTGAGAGAGATATATCCAAAATTGCAAGAGTTTATTTTTATGACATGGCTTGTGGCTTGATGGAATATGGGAATGCGTACTTAGGGTTAGAAGAAGCGTATTTGGTGGAGTGGGATGATTTTGATGTGTATGACAAACTCTTAAGGGTCATAAATACATGAACTCATCATGTAGTATTTTAATAAAACCAGGAATCAAGTATCTCTAGGAATATGATAAACAACAGCTCAACTTTTCATGAATCATTATCCTTTAACGCCTAGACTCAGATTAAGCATGTGCTTCCCACAGGTGTAGGATTTTAGAGCAAATTAAGCATTTAAAGCTTCAGGAGAATCTAGGTCTGAATTGTAAGTACTTTAAAAGAGGAATTTATGGCGGAGCAACTATTCATCATTTCCATACATAGGGATCATCTTCAGCGTTAATTCTATTCTAGCAAGCCTAAGCACACTATCTATTTATTTATTTATAGCAACATAAAGATCAAACTATATATATAACTTAAACTTTTTATTTAGTTTTCTATAGTTATGCATCTTTTTATATCTTTTTAACAAAACAAACATACCAAACTAGTAGTAAATAAGGTAAAGGATAAGAGTACTTACCTGGATAATGGGGGTTGCACTCCCCCAAGCTGGATCTTGACAGTCTTTTAGAGATGTAGACGTGAGGTAGACTGTGGTGGTGTGGTAGGTTCATGCTAAACCGTGCACACCGATGATTCTTTCCTGCGAGATATTAGTGGACGTATACCCGAAGGATTGCAATTATTTGAAGAACATGTTGTTGTCCAAAGGTTGATATAAACTCATCTATGCTAACAAAAAGATGGTTCTTTGATTACTTTAGCACATATATTGTTTATCGTATTTTTTTTATTTTTTTTAACAAATTATGTTCTTAGCTGCACTCTAGCAAGGATCAAGGCAAATGTAACTTTTAGCAAAAGACAAAATAAATGATGTGATACTTACAGATCTTTCTTCTATGAGGAACGATCCGGGTCTTCCTTCTGCGCAGAGTTGTTGGAGTTCATCATACGCCTTGCCTCACCTCTATTGTGAGTTCATCTCTTGACTTACCCGCATTGAATATGATAGTTTTCTGCAAGGGTTAGTCAAAATAACTGCTATCTACTAGAGCATACTCTTGGTTCAAAAATCAACCTAAACACCACGTCTAATTTGATTTAGGAAAGCAATTTAACTAGCATTAAAAAGCCTTTGAAAGCACGATCAACACTCCTAAACTAGGCACCATGCTTCATTTAAGAGATGTATGAAAAATACTTCAAACTAGAGCATACTATAGCAAACAACGGTGGCATGAAAGCATCATCGAGATTTATTTAAATAGAGATGAAAGAGCATGATCATGGTGAGGATAATATTTATTATTATTATATATATATTTTTTTATACAACGACATGATTGGGTGATTGCAAGGAGTTAAACATGCAATGGAATGCAACAATTGAAAAGATAACTACTCATAAATTAAAGTTCATGAGCAAGACTTTCTCACCTTTGATCATACTTACCTTCGCTCACAAGATGGAGTTTATGAGTTGTGCATGCGGCCTCTACGTTCGTCACTTGAGATGTGATTTGAATTCTTGTGACGGTGACCTTTTCTTCAATCTACACATAGTTAGAATAATATATATATATATATATATAAATGTACCTAAGAGATGGCGGGGCTCCAAGTGTCGATGTTCAAACACCCTGGTTTCTCCTTGTGGAAGCTTGCCGAAAGGTCACGACGGCATCAAATGTCCCTGTCTATTCCACACTTTCGACAGAGCAAGGGTAATCCTACTAAAGCTAGTTAATACACTAAATTAGCAGATATCAAGATCATTATCAAAATCTTTACGCCAATTGCTTCCCCGAGCGGCGTAAAAAAAGCTTGTTGGTATTTATTAAGTGCAAAAAGAATATAAAGGGTTTCGCAAGCGCACGAGAATATATATATACCATTGTAGCTTTTACACGGGAGTATTCAGTATCGTTATTTATATTTTCCACAGGGAAGCAAGGGTAAAGACTATGATAAATCAAAATCATGTATCTACTAACGTAATATACCAACTAAACTAAAGTGAGGGGGTAAATAATGTATATGATATGATAATTAATAGCACTTAACCAGGAGAATATTATAATATAGAATAGATAGCTAGGTCGAGAGGACAACGGGAGAGATCTAGGTTCCTGAATACTTCTCTAGTACTTTGGTTCTTGAGTAACTAAGGCATGAAAAGGGTATAGCGATCATAAAAGAACATTTCGGGACATCAGAACACTAGCCGCGGAAAGGGATGAGAAGGGGGCTAGGAAGCTCCGACTCACGGTCCTACACTACCAATCCGAGCGTGGTGGAATACGTCGGCCGTTAGGGCTGTCACCACCTAGGGCTACCACAACTATCCGTGGATTTGGGTGCAATCTAAGGTAACCTCTAGTCTAGACACCATGTCCACACTATTAATTACTACTCTAATCATCATGAATAATCGAGCACTCAATACGGCGAAGATCCCATGCAATTATATAACAACTATATTCTAATCAATAACATGAAAGGCATAAAAGTACTAGAAAAGATAGATCTAATTATGGCATAAAGTCTAATAGAGTTGAGATACAAAGATATACCAGAACGCTGAAGACTTCTCCAGAACCGGAACGCAGTTCCGCTCTCCCTAACTCTCTACTAGATCTATTCTATTACATTGTAGCTGTCTAATCTAATTCTCCAGGCGTCGTGCCTCCATCTGATGAGATTGATGTATGAGATGATCTGAGATTAGGGGCCTGGGGGCTTGCTTATATAGTCGGGAGGAGGTACCAGGTGTTGGATTTAGATACAACTCGTACTCCACCGTCGCCCTCGGATCAAACCGACATTAAACATGTGGTTTAGATCGCGTGTCAAAGTCGGTTGAGGAAGCTTCTGGAAGCGCGGCCGATGACGTGGAGGGGGGAGGCCGGCCGGCCTTAATATTAGGCCGGTCGGCCCAAGATGGGCCCCACCTGGGCTGAGCTTTTGTGGGTGCGTGCGTGTCGTCGTTCCATTTTCGAATTGTATTAATTCGCGTCAAACGGAGTCCGGATGAGGGAGTTATGCCCGTTTTACCGAACCCCGCTCTGCGACTGATATCTTCTGATTCTGGACTCCGAATATGGCAAATGATATATCCGTTTCGATCATCTCGACGAGCTCTTCGCAATGTTGTACTTTGATTCTTCATTTGAAGTACTTCTGTGTTGCTCTTTTGTAGGAGTTGGATCGGAGTACGATTGGGACACGTCTTGGAGTCGTACGGCTCGCGAATTCTGTTGTTTTCCTGTTTAGTCCCTGCAATTCACAACTTTACCAAAACTGGTGGAAATATGTTAGTGACACCCTATTCTGGGTTGTTATTATGTTTTATACCCCTTTCTCATGTTTATTTGATTAATAAATTTATACGATAAAAGTGTCAACAGTATGCATCTTACCATCTCACAGGAGAAGCACAACAGCGGTGCATGTGACTATCCCAAGAGAAACCGATGACATATTGGGCATGATTTGCCCAATATGACAATGAGCGCTTCGGCCCAACTACCTGACGCAATCCACTGGGCGAGTTGGCATCTCTTCGCAAGACAGGAACCGTCGACGAGTACATGGTAGTTTCTGGTGCACGTGGAACGCGCTGGTCATGTCGATGATAAGCGTAGGTCAATATCAACATAGTGGGACTGGGCAAACCGCTGAAGACCGGCATTGAGCTCCAGAACCCCAAGGACATGGAATCAGCCATATCGCTCGCTTGGGTGTACGAACGATGACTCACCATCATCTACAACCTCGACAAGACAACACCGCAGAGGGGAAAGGCACCACCTCTAGTGCTACCTGCGGCACCACCACCATCGACGACTCCTACGGCAGCTACATCGACTCAGCCATTCAAACGGCTGACGCCAAAGGAAATGATAGAGCGACACAAGGTGGGACTGTGCTTCAACTGTGACTAGCCCTTCTCGCGCGGCCACAAGTGCAAGGACCTCTTCGATATCACAGTCTTCAATGACTATGACGATGACAAAGACTGCGCCAGCTTCGGAGGGCGTCGACCTAAGGGTCCTCATCGGTAGCCACACACTCTCTCTACTTGATCAGAGTGATTTCAGGCACTGGAGTCAGCATTGTCGTTGATTTGGAAGCCACACACAACTACGTTAATCCTCGCGTGGTGGCTAGAGCTGGACTCTGCACGCAACCAGTTCAGGTGACAGTCATAGCTGGCACACAGGCGCCACCTCGACATGCCATACAACAGCATAGGAGGTACCAGTCCACATCGACGCTGACATCTTCAACATCGACGCCTACGTCCTGCACATCAGCAGTGACATCGACGCCATCCTCGGCATGCCATGGCTAGCAAGCTTGGGGAGGGTGACTTGGGACTTCGCATCGCACGAGCTGACGTAATACAGACAAGGGCACGCCAGAACATTCATGCAAGCACGACCCCCACGCATGGACACAGAGGCGCCCAGGCCAGCGCGGCCTGGCAACCAGACTGGCGCACGAGGCTTCGCCTCGATCACGTCTCGGCAAGCGCCCAAGGCATGCTAGCGCCCTCAACCTCTACGACACATCGTCAAGTGTCTTCGTCCAGCTCCTTCAGGCGACACTCAAGGACCACCACCTGCAACGGATTGCCCTTGATATCACAATGGGCGTCGCTACTAGGGCTTGGACGCTGGAAGATGGGTTCCTCCTCTTCGACGGCCGCTTCTACCTTCCAGCCTCCTCACCACTACAGCTGGACCTACGGGACGCTCTGCTTCAGGAGGGGATTGGCGGGACCAACTACCTCGCCCTAGGCACCTACACCGTACCCCCGACGTCGGCCACCCCGACGGCCATCCTACTCGGCGGAGTGTGGCCACAGCGCCACCATGTGGGTGCAGCCCGCGTCGTCTTTCTCGAGAACATGGATCACCAATTCTTCAGCATTAAAAATGTCTACATCAACTATGACGCCGACATGGAGACGCACCAGCTCTCCCCTTTCCCGTTCGACATCAGCTCCTTCATGTATGGTACAATGCTCAACCTTGCAGCTTCCGTGCCGACACGCCGCGATGTCACTATCTGACGCCTCATGCCCGTCTTGATCATCACACCACCTCCCCACGACCGCTTCAGGTTCCTGGAGAGCCCCCCCCCTCGAGACATGCTCCATTAGCATCTGGAAGCGGGGATTCCATGGGAGCATCTTCTTGCTGCTTGCCGAGCACTAGTAACGAAATGATTTTGCGTGATACTGCAAAATCTTTTCCGTGGCGGGCATTTTTTTTGCCCGTCACGCAAAATGCCCCGCCATGTCCAGTTTTTTTTGTGTGGCGGGCATTTTTTGCCCGTCCGTGGTGGTTGTGTTAAGGTGCCCGCCACGCAAAATCAATTTACTGTGGCGGGCATATTATGTGGCCTGTCACCTAAAATCAGGTCCAGCCCATTACTGTTTTGAGGCCCAATATCTGGTGTCCAGTATATAACAAGTCCTAGGGTTCCCGTAAAGAAAAGAAAAACCCAAGTGATAGTGTGCGGCGACACTTCTCCGCCCGTTCTCTCTCTTTCTCTCCCGACACTTCTTCTCTTCCCTCCGACACTTCTTTCTTCCGCGACGAGCGTGTCATGGTCCTCCCTTCTCCGCCCGTGAGCCTCCACAGATCTGGCGTGTGCGGCGGCGGCTTCCTCGGCGGCGGCAGCGCGGCCTCCACGGCGGCGGCGGGCTTTCACGGCGTGCATCGAGTCCTCGAGTGGCCACCACGGCGGCGGCGGGCTTCCTCGGCCATGGCGACCGTGGCCTCCACGGCTCGGATCGAGTCCTTTCGGCGGTTTTAGCGTCGACGGCGGGCTTCACTTCATCCCTCTCTAGTAGCACGACGTCGCAAGCAGCCGCATCCTCCCTCACCGGCGGCCACCTCGTCCCTCTCCAAAGGCAAGGGCGCGCGGGGGCGGCGGATCCGATCCGCGGTTCGCCGCCTCCTCCCCCACCGACGGGGGAGCTAGGGTTGGCGTGTGAAGAGGAGCTCCATGGCGGCGGGAGCTGGCATCGATGAGCTCCCGGCGGTGGTAGCCCTGGATGGGCTTGGCGGGCCCATGGATGGGCTCAGCGGGCCTGTCCAGGGTTTTTTTTTGTTTTTTGTTTTATTTTTCTGGAATCATTTACCGTGGGGGGCATCCTAATATGCCCGCCACGGGTAATAGATTTTGCGTGACGGGCACTGTAGCCCGCCACACAAAACATCACGATTTACCGTGACCTCACCGGGGTGATGGGCTACAGTGCCCGTCACGCAAAATTGAAAGTGCCCGTCACGCAAAACAATTTGGGTTCTAGTGGAGAGACAACAGCTTCACAAGGGCGGGCAGTGCATCAGTACATCTACCACGGCTACATCGTTAATCCTGTGCATGGAAGATTGGTTCTACGCATCGAGCTCATCATACCAGGTACACCAGACCTTGCTTGTGGTGTCATATGAATGGACTTTTATGCAGCGCAAGGAGAAGGGGGGGAGATGTCACACCCCAGGCAATGGGGCCTAGTGGTGTTGGCCCAAGGGGCCCACGACCGGCAGGGTGCGCCCCCTGGCCCAGGCGTGCGCCCTCCCGCCGCCGTCACCTCTCCGTGGATTTTTCGGAAATTAGGATAAGAGTTCGGTTAGGATAATTTAGGACTTTTGGTGTGAAAGAGATATTTCTAATCTATAAGGATATCTCCTATTAGGATAAGAATAAGGACTTGCTTGTAAAAGCTATTCCAATCTTATAAGAAAACCTTTAGAGATTGCTTGAGATACAAGTCTCATAGGAGTGCTATATATGTAAGAGGTTGTAATCTCTTAGGGACAAGCAATAAAGAAAATATTTTCCTGCCTCTTGCAATGGGCGCCGCCGCCGCCGCCCCTACTCCCAGCGCCAGCGCGACGCCGCCCCCCACCCACGCCGCCGCCGCGCCTCCACGCCCGGCATGACGGCCCGTGTCGCCGCCGCCGCCCCCGTCGCGGCTGTGACACTTATGTTATCAACTTATCATCGATTATGTTGGCAGATGCCGTGTCCAAAACTTATCACTTGCTCTACTCTTCTTGTGACTTGAGTTTAATTACTTGCAGACACGTGCATATTCAAACAGCTATCTATCTCAAAGCAGAAACATGTGTCCTGATTACATATTCTTTTGTACTGCAGGTTCCCCTCCAGCACAACAGCAAGGTACGTACAATAAAACATACTCGTACCAGTGGATTTGTACTTTGTTCACCAGTGGCATAAGAGTATAAACCATTAGTTCATCATGCCTTTACATCACTGGGTGGCCTCTAGTTCTACACCATTTTTTTTTCTATTTGGGAGAAAAGAAACATTCTGTAATGGGGTGTCACTGATGCTCTTTGCAGGTCCGAGCGTGTGCAACCGAGAAAATAACCCCTGCACGCACATTACGTACTATTGCAATGATGTGCAAGGATTTGCGTGCGGCTGCCCGCAAGGCATGAGTGGCGATGGCCAGAAAATTGGCAGTGGCTGTAAAAACAACTTCCCCCTAGACACTGTTTTGGGTAATCTAGACACACATTGCATTACCTTGCATTTACTTTTTATGCACTCCTTTTCTATTGATGCAAATCCTCTGGTAAACGTTTCTCCTATATATATGCTGGCCTACTGACTCAGTGTAGGCCGTCATTTCGAAAGTATACTTATATTTCTACATGTTTTGTAGGCGTAGGTCTTGCGCTTGTGGTTACAATAACCACCATAGTGTTGTGCTGGTGTTGGGCCACGAAGAAAAGAGAAGCGGAACGAAAGAGAGCTGAATTATTCAGAAAGAATGGAGGCTTGCTACTGCAGCAGAAATTTTCGGCAATCACCTCTCGAGAGGAGACCTCCTCAGCAAAGATATTTAGCGCAGAAGAGCTCAAGACTGCTACTGATAACTACAGTGAGACGCGAATCCTTGGCCGAGGTGGACATGGTACAGTGTACAAAGGCATTCTTTCAGATAAAACCGTGGTCGCCATAAAGAAGTCCAAGGTGGTTGATGAGAGCCAGGTGGAACAATTTGTCAATGAGATCACCATCTTATCACATATTGATCACCCAAATGTGGTCAAGCTTTTCGGATGCTGTTTAGAGACACAAGTTCCATTATTGGTTTATGAGTTCGTATCTAGTGGAACACTCTTCCAGCGCATCCACAACAGAAATCTGCCTTACCCTCTAACGTGGGAAGAAAGCTTAAGAATAGCAAAAGAGATAGCAGAAGCACTTGCCTATTTACACTCCACATCATCTGTTCCAATCATACACAGAGACATCAAATCAAGCAACATACTGTTGGATGAAAACATGGTGGCCAAAATAGCAGACTTTGGTGCATCAAGATCGGTGCCGTTCGATCAAACTCATGTAACAACTCTTATTCAGGGGACCATTGGGTACCTTGATCCTGAATATTTTCAAAGCAGCCAACTCACTGAAAAGAGTGATGTTTACAGTTTTGGGGTAATCCTGGCTGAACTATTGACGCAGCAGAAACCTATTTCTATAACCAGGCCTGAGGAATCACGAAACTTGGCTATGTATCTGGTTATCCTGTTTAATGAAGGTCATCTATTTCAGGAGATAAAGCCACAAATTTTGGCAGAAGCAGGTGAAGACCAACTGTATGCCACTGCAGAGCTTTCAGTGAGGTGTTTAAATTTGAAGGGAGAAGAACGGCCAACTATGAAGGAGGTTGCTGCAGTTTTAGATGGGCTACAAAGGTCATTCACAATGAAGCAGAACATCATAAGAGAAGATAAGTTGGTTCAGAAAAATAATGAACAAGGGAAAGATCGCCTTCTACAAAAGACCAGACCAATTTTCACCATGCAATCATCAGAAGTAAGTGGACAATGTAGCACGGAGATTGAAATGTCATCTTCGTTTTGTATGCAAAATGATGTCCCTACTACAGATACCGACTATGTACAACATATCTAGCTAGGTGATCGCTGCCCACTGCAAAGGGCTTTGCTGTAGGACCCCAAATGACTATGCGTCGTTCATTGTTTTCGATCGGATGGTCACAACAAACTATTACCTCACCTCCTATGTTATATATATTAATTTAGTGACGGTTTGCTTAATTGCTGGAAGCTCTAATACTGATAAAAATTATATTAATCTATTGATGTTTCGCTGAAAACATTACAAGCATTATATGTGCATATGAATTGAACAGTTCAAAATTAAAATTATATTTGGATAGCAACTTGATTTCGAAGACAATAAATATCTACTTACTTTATCAATTATTTTTATTAGAGAGTAAATATTATCATGTTCAAATTTAATACACGTCTTCATTAGTGGAATGTGCCGAGATTTTATTTTGTTTTCCAGCATTTTTTAATCTTTTAAGTAATTTATAAAATGCCAAAAAAAATAATGGCTCAGATTGATTTGAAATATTACCGCTAGAGTTAAAGTTTGTACCTTAGCAATGCCCGATGCGGAAATACTAAGATGACTAATTATCGACCGAGACTCAAATTCAGCAAAAGTCATAGAACAGCAGATTGTTTTTTTCCATTCGGAAAGCGGTTCATTTTCCCTTTGTGCCTTGACCTGGGTTGGTGCTCCGACAAGTTTTTCAATAATCCAAGCCGGAATATGAAAAATAGAAACCACTACTTGCCTTCAATCATCTCTCCTTCGTAACCCACCAACTAGTGCTGTGAACAATCCAGGGTTTTTTTTTTTAGGAGAGTGAAGAATCCAAGTGGGGAAGACTGTTTCAGCTGGGTTCAGCTCTTTCCAGGCCTAATTTGGGTCGATTGCCGCCGGTCCCTTTTGAAGCCAGGCCTACCTCAAAATGTGTTCGGTTTGGTCAGGCCCGGAGAGGAAACTTTGGCTATTTTGTGGCCTCCAAGGCCCGGAACAAAGCCTGACCTATTACCCTCTGGATTGAATCTTGGTGACAAATACATAGGAGGGCTGGTTTCAATGAACCACCAGGTTTCACTGGATCCAACCTAGGAACATAAATGGGCCTGATTTCAATCCCACACAACCAACCCACACAACCAACGAGGCCTGAAAATGAAACGGTCCTGTCCTGCCATTTTCCATCAACTAGTGCTGTTATTACTCTGTTACCCACCTTTGGCCACGTAAACTTGGACAAACCCAGGTCATTCTCACTACCCAACCCATTGATCAAACGCAACTGAAAATCTTAACTTTCTCGATTCTACGTCCCTGAATGTGACAGCGGCCTTCATTCTCCCCCAATCATCAATATAATCGGGTGATACATGTGTGTACTTGTTGAATATGTATCCCTCTTATATTATAGGGACTTGCTATATCTCTTTCACAAGAAATTGACCCCCCAAATCTTACAACCACCAGGACCATTGGATCCACATCCAGCGGTGGGACTTGACAATGACACCAGGACAAGTACAAAAGCGCACATGCAGCACATGCAGGGCAAAAGTGCAAACGCTAGGACTTGACAATGACTAGTGGGTAACGGGTCCGGATCTAACCCGTTAACCAACTTAGAGTACAACTGGTTCACGTGACAACATGGGGACCATTATACACAAATTACAGCACTGCCACCGAACCCTCCAGCAAGAAAGGAAATACACGAAGTGAACAGGGCCTTCCTCCTAGCACCGATCGGATCTGGATCTACAAGAATTTCAGAGCATAAGAAGATGAACAAGATGAAGTGAAAAGAGGATCAACCAATTGCAAAGGTGCATGCCTTTTTCTGTCCTCTGTTCATCCTCATGTCCACCGGCCTTCTGTTCACAGAGATGCCCCCACGATTGCTACTGTCCTTGCTTGTCCTTTGTTCAATCTATAGTCATCCTCATGTCCAAGGCAATAACTTAACACAGATAACCACCGTTCCTTGCTGTTATGTAATGTAGGATGAGTGGGAAGCCTAATTCCATATACTCATCACCAAAATTGTAGTTAACTATATTTGCAATTTAGACTAATACAATTTGCAATCAATTATGCTTGTTCAACTACACAATTAGGCTTGCAATTGTTGATTCTGGAATACCTCATGGCTGGATTATAAACACAAATTATGTTAAAATCTGAACACACATGCCTAACTGAACACACATGTCCAAGGCAATGTAGGATCAGTAGGAATAAAAAATTTCAAATGCACTAAACTAAAATTACAGTTAACTATTGTTGCAATTTACACTATAATAATCTGCAATCAATTTCCATTTTGGACTATAACCAAAATGGGTGGATAATGCTCAGATGGGTGGATAACTTGAGCTATGTAGGACAAGATGAACAAAGAAAAAACAGATCCACAACTGAACAATGTTGGATAGAGCAATGTAGGACCATTTCTTGATATTAACAGACTTTGCATGGAATCTATGCTGCCATTGTACCTTTTCATATCTCTTAGAGGTCTTGGCGTACTTGCCCATCTTAAACCACACATTGCCTTCATCTTTCTTCCTGGCAGCAGCTTCAATCTTCTCAATATTAGTCTTCAAGTCCCAAGATTCTTTCTCCTAAAGAAACAGAAGGCATAAATCCTCATTACTATATATGCTCACCATCATCGACTATGATAAATAGGCAAGCAAAAGCAATTTCAGACTTACCTTCTCAAAGGAAACAAGCTCCACTTCATAAAAGACAGTAGAATTAGGAGGAACAATAGCAAGATCTTGCTTTGTTTCAACAGATCCAAATGCATGTTTAGGCGAAAATCGAAAGGCTCTTCAGTGTCGTGCCCTTTCTTTAAAAAGACAGTACCATCCTCCATTTTGCCAATAAGCCTCACTATTTAAGGACAAGAACATATGTTAGCCTTACAGATCACTGCACCCTCAACCAGAAGGACGGGTGACAAGGGATGAAGTTACTTGGGTAGCATATACTACACACCTCTCACTACTGCTCCATCATTAGGACGCTCATAGCCTTCGCCACAGATTCAGAAAGCTAAATGTAAAATATTGGCAAACTTCAGCAACAAAACAAATATTGGACACAAAAAACTTGGCTTGCTGTTGACACCTCTTAAGCCATGTTTTTTTGTGTCAATTAAATAAGGGTATAAAAAGAATAGAAGGCATAGAATAGGTGTTATACTGATGAAGTTCCACGAGTTTTGGTGATTTATATCTTTTCAGGGACTTAACAGGAAAATACCAGGAAATTGAGAGAAAACCCCCCATATAATAAGAAGATTTACCAGAGAAGATTTTCGATCCGAAAAGTGAACTAAAACATTCTAGAAGACACCGAGAAGACACGGGAAAAGACCGCAGGGGGGGAGGCCACCACGGCTCGGGGCGCCCGCCAGGCCCTGGCGGCGTCCGCGCGAGGGGGTCCCACCTGTCGGCCTCTCCTTCTTATGCCGGTTCACCACCGACCTTGTGGTTGCATCTACGCCGTTATTGAAGTCGGTTTGATCCAAAGGCCAGCATTCATCCGCCCGGACTATATAAGGAGGGTCATACCTCTGGCCTTAGGCATGAAAGTCATTATTCATCAGACTCAGCTCTGATCATAGCTAGAGCCATACCTCTCTAATTAGAAGAGCTAGATCAAGTTGAGAGAGATTAGTAGAAAGTTGAGAGATAGATCAAAGAACTTGATTAGAGTTCTAGATCTGTTCTTGAGAGATAATTAGAAGAGTTGAGGAGAAGTAAGGAGAAGTACCGGATCTGTCGGTGAGTCTCTACGCTTGTACCTCTGGGATCAAAGGCTTCATTGCACTTGATCTTGAGACTTCTTTGGTGGATCAACCTTATAGTTGAGTAAGTTCACTTATTTATATTTCTTTTGGTTTATGACTCATTAGAGTACTTTGATTCTTGTCGCTCTTGAATTGAAGTTGTTACCTCTAGTGTAGACGTGGTGTCTATACTAGATAACTCATAATTGCTCCCTACCTGCCGGATAGTGGTAGATCGTGGTAGTGATAGTACCATTGAGTCCTTTGTATTCCACATCCCGTAGATAGGATTCGTAGGATCTGAGTGCTGGGAGATAGTAAGTTTTGCCCTTACCTTCTCTTGAGTACCATCCCCATTAAAGAATATCTATAAGCCTTACAAGAGTATAAGCTAGACAGCCATAGAATTCTTCTCACCTTTTATCCGAACTCCGTTCCTTTCTATTATCTCGGGGATTAGTTTCTTGCCTCGGTATTCCCACACCATTCTCCCTGTGGATTCGATATTTAAACCCCCGGGTGAAGTGCTCATCGTTTACGTTCGCTGCGGACTATACAAATTTATAAATAATTCTATAGGATAACTTTTACCAACACTTGCCCAGGTTTTAGTAACCAAAATTTGGCTATTAATCAATTACTTGTTCTACAGTTCTTGAAGACTTACATTGTGGCTTGACAGTGAGGAGAACCTTTCCGCCCTTCTTCATTGTCTTCACAGCCTTCGAAAGCGCTTTACATTATATGAACCCAGTGAAAAGCTAGGCATATATATTCTACTCAGTTGAAGACATATTCAGAGTCTGCATATTTATTCGATTAGAGTCTGCATTAGCTACATAAACCCAGTGAAACGAAACAAATATTGGACAAAAAAACTTTTCAAGCCTTCACAGAAGCACACTCAAAGAGGTCAGTCCACCCTTGAGCTAAATTTAGAAAACTGAATGACACATATTTAGTTTTCTCCTATATTATTGCAATTACTACATCAGCAGCTGAGCATGGCTAACAACAGCAGCATGGTGAAAAACAAGCTACTAAGTCAGTAGCTAATTGAACAAACTCTTATCATGAACTACAATTGAGTTTGCACTATTATCATCGATCTATTAATGGCAGAACAAGTGACCTCTTGGTCAATCAAGCATGATGGCTAATGAAGCTTAAAGATGGCTACTATAGCCTAAGCAAATTGACTGATAAAGACAAGTAAACAGAGTGATAGAATCATAGCTTACCTGCTTTGGTATGCCATTGTTCTCACTATTTTGTAGATAGGCTGCAGAAAATGGAAAATTAGCAAGCAATTAGATCAGCTAGCAGAAAATGGAAAATTAGCAAGCAATTAGAGTATGTGTAGTCTTTTACATTATATTTCTTTTCAAAACATATGTTACATGTGCTTTAGTAAGTAGTAGCAATCTAGTACTATGTTTTCCATTGTCTCAGTAACTAGTAGCATGTAAAAAAGAGCATTTTACAAAAAAATCATGAGAGAGAGGATAGAGCTCTTGCTAGCTTTTGCTAGGGCACAGTGACCATGATAAACACATCGCTTTGCTAGATAGACACATAACTTTTGCTTTAGAATAGGGGCTGAAACACCAAAATCCATATATATAGCTAAGTATTACTATAGTTCTTATAAATGACAGTTTGAAAACATGAGACAACCCAACGAGTATATGAGAAATATGAGAGAATTGCCTTGAGGTTGTGATAAACTTCAACACCCATCTTCATAGCCTCCTTGAATCAAAGACTCAAAGAGGCGGGATGACGAACCGTGATATATATAAAGAGAATAAATAACATTGCACACAATGCTTGTACGTACAGATCTAGTACAGACCTAGTAGAGAAGAATTTTCTTCATCCTAGTACCAGCTAGCTATGCAAACTGTTAACAACACACCCAAGATGGCATTACCACCAAGATACATATTTTAACAAAGTTAAAAAATAAAACAAGGGGCAATACAAAGACATAAACAAATGAAAAGTACAAGCTATAATAGAAGGCAAAACACAAAACAAGGGACATTACAAGCCAGAGAAAAGTACAGTACAAGGGACATTACAAGGGACAATCCAAACACAATTCGTTCCTCCGTGTGATTACTTTGCGTCTCGGCCTCGAGGGCCTAACGGCCCACTCGGCCTCGAAGCGAAAGTGTTACTTTCAAAAGGCGCCTTCAGTGCAAGGTTTATATAGGCAATCAAGCGATGTAATTTTGTATTGTCCTGCCTTGTATCGTAGGGTCCCTGTTTTTGGACTATGACATCTTGTTTCAAACAAATTTTGTTTATTACAAGGGACATGACAGCTGAGACAAACAACTAGACAGATTTGACAAAGTTTTCTTATTACAAGGGACATGATAACTGCAACAAACAAGAGAACAGATTTGACAAGTTCTCTTTTATTTGCAGGTCCACAACAAAGGAGTCGATGAAATGGAAGAACCGGATTATTTAATGCAGATTGGTCTTGGAAGTGATGATAATGCCATCCAACTTACTCAATTGGCTGAGTTAACAACTGATCATGACGTTTGAAAATAATGAAACTAGTTTCAATTTGTCAAGTTTCATGTTATTGCCATTGAATGTTCAAAGAAACTAGTTAGGTCTTTGCTTATCCATGACATTTTTTATATCCAGACTGTTTCGGCAAGACATTTTCAAATCAATCCTGAAAGCTACTACAACTATCATTCAAATATTGTCAACCCCAATTATACTCATGAGGTAAATTAGAATTCTTGTTATTGCACATTAAAAAAATCTTGAATACATAAAAAAGTAAATGAGCAAGAGAAATGATTTGAAGATATTCTTTGAAATGATATTTCTCGACATAGCTTCGAACCTGGTTTGCTGCAAGGTAATTAGATTCATTTTTTTTCTTTTTCCTGAAGAGAGGGGGCATGCATGAGATGGTCGCCAAAAATCCATTTACATAGACAATCAAGCCCTTGTTTCTTTAAATGAAGAACCATCTCATTTTCTAGTGCACGAACTTGGTCTAGTAACTAGACAAAGCATGTGAGCGATGAAGCACAAGCTAACAAATGCAAATAGATTAAGATTCCTAGGACTACACATGTAAGTTAGCTAGAGATAAAAGCTAATTTACTAAATCATCTCAGTGCCAAAAAGGATGAGCTGCAGTTGCTAATTGGGTTTCAGTCGCGGTCGCCTAAAATCCAATGGGATTTCAGTCACCTATGGTATACGAAAAGTGAATAAAAAAGATAGCTCTCAAATTTTTTTTTCTTCATGCTAGCACAATCACAGAGAGAAGTGGAGGACCTGCACAATGACAACACACTAGCATTTAAGAATGTACCTTCACTGAATCAATAGGATGCAACAGAGAGGTAGAGAGCACACTTGCAAGACCTCCAACTAAAGAAGACTTCAAAACACTTCATGAAGACATTTCTCTAGGTGGGGGAACAACAACAACAGTAGCAACTTCAAATCACACAATTACAGAATTCCAAATAACAAATTGCACATTTCAAATAGTGCAACTAGTATTTTTTTGATAATGCAATTTTCACTTATTTAACAAGCATTTAAGAATGTTGCAGCCAAGGGGATGAGAACAGCCCACATACTCCAATGAGAATCAGGAGCTGTAAAGTCTGAATGTGGCAAACTATCCTTTCTATTTATAGATCATTCTAACAAAGGAACACAGAAATCAACTCACAGCTAGGTGTTGTAAGCTTTAGAGTTCACAAGCAAATGACATAAAGAGCCTCATTGTTAAGAACCATGCACTCATCAACATTCTAAACTAGCTGAGATTTTTTTTTCTCAAGCATTTCGAAACCATGCATGTTGCAACATTTACCCGCTTCATCTTCTTTAGAGTCTCTTTTGCATTTGCCATCTTCTCTGATTTTTTTTTTCTTAAGTACAAATATAGTAGCCATGTCCTTCTTCCCTGTTAAAAGGCACCATGTCGGAGAAGCAAACTCATAAAACATAATTGAAGACGCTAGCTATCGACTACTTAAAAAAATGAAGATAACCGATAACAACTATCTCAATGAAGAGGTAAGTGAAACAATATAGGACATCGTACATTCTTGCTGATACAAAATTTTCGGAAGAAATGGGACAACACAACACAAGCATTGTATTTGCATTGTTTAAAGATAGCGACTACACATGTAGTTGGTCAACATACCTATGACATATAAAAGGTTGCACATAAAACTGAAATATACTTGAGCGACCACCTTAGATGCTCACACAAGGTTTTAGCTAGTACATACAAGTACTACTAAATGTCAAATTTGGGGCATTGCGCTTGTTCTAGGTACATATCACCCTATCGGTAGCTACAAATCCAAACACGGTTCTGCTAGCACTTTATATTAATACTAAATACTCCTAGATATGCAGGTAAAGACGAGCTTCACCTCAACCGATGATGAAGCAGTGACAGATCCGAACTGCATCCCCAAATCTTTGGATGCTATTGCATATGCACAAAACTAATTGCGAATGCAATGCCCCAAATTTATGCTATTGCTATCCACATGTTGCTTATGCGCAAAACTATAATTGCAGTAATGGGTACTTGCAATTTATGCTACTGCTAATTGCAATTAACTTAATTAATGTTTTTGTTTGGTTTTTGTGAACAAGAGAGAGTAGTAGGAATGGACCACTACAACTACTATGGACTACGGAGTAGAACAAAGATGGTAAAGGACTTGGTCTTTTGGTTTTGGACAGATAGGACAAAGCGAGACCTTGAAACTATATAAGGCAAAGATAGTGGATCGCTTTATTAGCTATTGTTTTATTGATAGGACGATGTAGGTTTAGGCTCCATGAACAAGATCAAAACCATAAGCCATTACATTGCTCAGAAAATGTTAGGGCTCTGCATTCAAAAGAACAGAGTATCTTAAATTCATTCGATAGGAAAAAGAGTGATAAAAGAGACTAACCTCGCAAGGATGCATGCCAAGGATGATACTCATCAACCTGTTCACCCTTTGGATCCATGCTTTCTTAGGCATTTCAGAAGTTAGATAACCCTCCTTTATAATATATAATCAGAAGAAACAATTTCAGCATCTTCACACCATCTTCTTTAGCTTAAACCTTGGATGGATCAACTTTGGAACACATGAAAGAACAAAGCTACAGACCAATCAAAATCTCAAGGCTGAAAGCAAGCATGGGCTGCTGCACTTGCCACACAAAAAGCTCTGCTGCACTTGCCGCACAAAAAGCTAAGCGGCGAAATGATCTGCTGAACAATTGCTCCTGGCCGCTCTTTGAAACATGAACTACCTTCTCACCAAACCAACAACTATTGCACAATTTCAGTCCGAGAAAAATACTAATGGTCATGTAGATAAATATCAACATCACTAGACAAAAGCAAGTGAAAACAAGAGATGAAATTCCAAGAAATTAAGAGTAAGTCTTGGAATACACACGTAATCTAGCTAGAGATAAAAAAAATATACTAAATCATCTCTTTGTGAAAAAGGATGAGCTGCGATTCTTTCGCTTTACTAACATGCACTATCTCTACTAACATTAGAGCACCGAGTCCACTATACTACTGAAGGCTAGTAGGACAAGATCGAAAGAGATGACTGTACATCGTTATCCGAAATACTAACCGACCGTGCATGGATTCATCGGCGTGCTAGAGCACAAGATAAGCTAGGTGCTAGCCCCAAACTAGATGAACTATGCATGGCTTCATGTCGCCGGTGAGAGCCACAAAACTCGGTAACTAAACAACCGCATTCAATATAAAAAAAACAAAAAAACAGAGAGCCGACCGACTCTACAACAACCTGATGCAAACGTCCTCAACACTTTTGTTAAGGTGTTGACAATGCACTCGAGGGTAACTTAGAACAACTTCAACACAAACATTTTTAGTTATCATCCACTACAAAACTGAGGAGGAGCTCCAACACCCAACACCGGTTTAATAAAACTAACAATAGATTTTATTGTTGCATGACAACTCTTATCCCCTACCAGAAAATAAATGCAAGCTCTTGCTCAATGCAAATTAGAGCAAATTTCATATAGTCTCGATACAAATTAGGAATGGAGATGTTTATTTGATCGCATAATAACTCCTATCTCCTACTAGTAAATGAAGGCAATTTCCTTTACCAAAAATACATACCGAGGCAATTTCCTTTCTAGTTCAAATGTAACACTAAAGCGGAAGCAAGAGTGCAGTAAAGAAACAATCTAAAATTCAGTTCGCTACACCATGTATCACTGAAATCAACTTGCAGATGATTCTCAAAATATTATGCAGTCAAATATGCACGTATGGTTACACCAACTTGTACTCCATTCTAGAAGTTATTACCTGAACTCTTTACAAATGAACTTAAATTGCCCAGGCATCCTACTGAATGCACATGCCTCTTCTATTTATAATTTGACAATTGCAATGTTACTAATTGTTTGAATCGGTGCACTGACAGACTTATACGCAAAGGAGCAGCGGGCAACTGGATCTGGAGAACGAACTACAAAATGCAACCTGAAAGTGAAGCACATACATTCATATTGAAAGTGAAGCACTACATCAAACGCGATCTATAGATGGAGCGCTCTTTGGTTCAGCATGCAGGTATCATTCAACACCATGCACCACAGAAGCCACCACAACAGTAACCAAATCCACACCTAGAACCCCTGTGACAACCAAATCAACAACTAAACAAGCGGCATCGGCAACAGTTCCATAGATCCACCGCTTGCACCACTAAGCGTTATGAGAGAGGATTGGACCGCAACCAAATCCTCGGCCACAACCCAACAAACCCCCAAATCCAACACATAGATCGATCCATTTCTCGGTAAAAAACCGACAACAACATGCATGTCTCGAAAAGAAAATGCCATCGTCTCACCATTTCAAGTAGCATTAGTAACACATAGATCTACCTGCATGCAAACACCAAATCCCCCAAATCCAAAGCAAATCAAGCCTACACATCAATCCTAAGCAAATCTCATTCCATCATACTAGATTCGAAATGGATGATCCCTTGCTAGAAATCTTAGCACAGGTCACTAATAAATTGCACGAATAAGCAGCCAAAACCGAGCACAAATCGCATAGGTGAGGACAGGGCACCAAACCTGAATCCGAGGGAGGGGGAAGCAGCTCTCGAGCTCCGGGACTGGTAGACGCGAGCGAGGCTCCGATTTGGCGTGTGTGAGATTCGATTCACCCCTCCCTGCTTCATGTAGGAAATGGGATCGGCTGCACACATCAGCAAACAAAGAAGGGAACAAAGAGAAGGAGATGCAGCAGGTACATACAAGAGCACGTCACCGATGATCCTCTGGAAGAACTTCAATAGCGGGCCTCGACGGGGATGTGGGACGACAGCCGGAGAGCCGTCGCCACCGCCGGTAGGGGATGATCGCCGCAGCGTGCTCCGCTCCTGCCGTCATTGGGGATGATCTGGTGCGCGCCGCCTCGCCACCGCTGGAGGATGGGCTTCCGAGCTTGCTACTTCGCCGCCGAGCTCTCATCGCTCCACCGCCGCCGCCCGAAGCGGATCGAGAATGTGGTCAAGCACTCTAGAAATGAGTTCCAGGCCCTGTTTTAAATAGCGCGCTATAGCGGACGCTATAGCGCTAAATAGCGTTTCGGGCAGGGTAACGCTAAGCTATTGTCATTTTAGCGCTAAACGCTATTTGCCGCTATTAGCCGCTAATAGCGCTTAAAAAACGCTAAATCGCAGCTCATTTTAGCGCTATAAGATATTGGGCTGATTTCCGTTGGCCCAAATTGATTGGCAGGCCCAAATCTCATCTTAAGGCCCAACCGAATGGAGACATATGACTTCCAAGACAATAGCTGATGAAGCACTACATAAGACTTTGAACTATCTATGCTTTTATCTTTATTATGTGTAAAAATATATAATGTTTGGCATATTTTTTGCTCAGCCGCTAAATGGCTTAGCCCGCTATCATAGCTCGCTATAGCGCTAAATAGCTTTTCAGGGAGGCTGCCGCTAAATGGGTTAACCCGCTATTTAAAACAGGGGTTCCAGGAGGGTGTGGTGTTTAGCGGGTCCTGTACCAAAGCTCGGATCCAATAAAAAACCCAATAGGAAGCAACCGACCCACAGGGGGCTTGCGACAGAAACAAGACGCTGTCGCAAGAGAGACAAGCGCGATTTCTTTCAAAAGACAAGTAGGAAAAGTGTATATTATATTATACTGATATATCGTACTATCAATCCGATCCAATCCTATCCGCACAACAAAGTTTATCTATTATTTGAATTTCTAACACTACTAGGTTTCACTGGATGGCTGCAGCAATGACTACGTAGTACGAAGGTTACTGCTTTAATAATTGTAGTTTCCAGTTTAACGCTCCCCCTCCAACCGTAGCCTCTTCCTGGCCACCCTGGCCCCGGCGCCTGCTTCGCCTCCCCTTTACCTAGATCCGTCACCCGCACACCTCCCTCACTTTGTCACGTCGACGCAACCCCTCCCAATATACACACGTGGCACCGACCATGTCCACCTCCGCAGGGACCATGTCCGCCTCCTCCCGTTGCCTCACCTACACGTCTGGGGTCGCTTATGCGCGGCGAGGCCGCCAGCACCACGGAGATGGCCCTGATGGCTCCAAGCTCAAGGTGGCGGCCACCTCTGAGCCATTCAATCTCTAGTGTCGGGGACAACCAATGATGACATCGATATCACCATGGTGGCCCAGCCCGCGTGGCTGCCCTCCACCTCTGCCCCCCCTCCCCCACTCCTTCCCGGATCTGCCTTCTCCTGGAATGGGGCGGCCACGCCAACACTGACCCTAACAGAGGCCATCGGCGAGCACGCTGGCGAGGTGTCTCCACAGGCCCCCTCCCCGCTCTGCTGATGGCAACACCGTTGGACGAGGTCGAGGACCTGGGTACCCTTGATGTTGTGTCCTCCTCGACGTCGCCCACGTCAACACTGATGCTGGTGGCCCACCCCACCGTCAGTCCATGGTGCACATATCGCTGGTCAACATCGAGGACGCCACAAAGGATGCAGTTGCTGCTCCCCCATGGTCGCGGCTAGTTGTTGGTGTCGGGGCACCCACGCTGACAGCCCTAAGGTCCTCCCTTTGATCCAGTTTCGGGCAGGTGCTCCAAGCACCGTTAGGGACGATAACAACAGTGATATGTTCAATGACAAGCAGGCCTCGTCCTACCTAGATGCCACCCGTCACCCGCTGAAGTTTGTCGGGTCCAATCACAAGGAGTCTAGCTGTGGAGCAGGGCAACTGCATGACGACATGGACCTCTGCGATGTTAGAGGAAGCACGGCCGTTGAAATGTCATGTTTGGTTTTGGAAATTGATGACACACTTTGTTATGCTAATCCTTTGCTCTAAGTATGACTTGAGAGATAGGATTGCATGGATGACGTGGAGCATGATGATCATGAACATGGACGATGTTGATGGACATGATGGATCGTCGAGCTCGGATTGTCGGTTTGGAAGGAACCCGGAGATCAAGGCAAAGGTATACTTGATAGGGTTTTCTTTTGGTGATCAAGACACGATAGAGCGTTCAAAACTATCAAGGCAAGACAGTTACATTTCAGAACATAGATTCATCTGTGTCAAAGGTGGAAAGAGCAGGTGTTGTTGATGGATGTCTTCTGCCCAAATTAGGGTCAAACAAATTTCAAGACCTACCTGATCCCACTGATGAAGGTGATCAGTCAGAGCAGATCATGACAGCTACTGTACAGACCACAGAATCACTTGTGGCAAAAGTGGGAAGTGAGAGCATTGTTGATGGATGTCTCTTATCCAAGTTGGGGACAAACAAGTTTCAAGTGCTAGCTGAGTCCACTGATGAAGCTGATCAATCAGAACAAAATAAGGATAGTGAGTTGGATGAAGATTCTCAAGGGGGGTATGAATCTGATGATGGCAATAATCTGACAGATAGACTCAAAATGATTGGCTTGCTCAAGGTAGACCCTGTGAAGGATCCAGCAAAAGAAAATGCTGGTGAAACTGGTGTATGGAGAATGGAGGATGATCAAGATAGAGTTGCAATGATTCATGCTTCTATTAAGGGTCATATATCTGTACAGTTGAAAGAAAGTGCCATGGAGAATGTGTATAATTCTCAGGATAGTGTAATCACTGTGGCAGATTCTCAAGAGACAGAAAATGGGTATGTCAATGACATAAACCATGTTGACGGTAACCAACGACAAAATAAATACCGTCAACACAACACCAAAACTACCTAGAAATAGGGATTTGAACTAACATATTCCAAAGTTTTGGTGTTTATTTGGACTTGCAGGTTCAAACTCATGGATGATCACTTTGGGCCAAAAAGACAAAGAAAAAGAAATAAAATCAACAAATAGAAAAAGGCCCAAAGGAGCAAATGGCAAGCCCAAACAGAAATCACAACAAAACGTCGAAACCAGGCCGGGCGCAGTCCACCATACAACTTTTCAGAGCACGGAAGCCCAGCCTGCCGAAGCCCGGGCCAGGCCGACCCTGGCAGGGTGCGCGCAAGCACCTCCGTCCTGTGCGGCCGCACCCTGGCAGAGGCGGTTTGAGCCCATCTTCGGAGAGGCGGTTTGTTACCTTCCAAAACTGGTGAAACCGACATGGGATGGTCGGTTTGTCGTACATGGAAGGTCTTCCTAGGTCGGTTTGGGTGGTTTTTAGCATTTAGGTCCCTCCCCCTTGTGTATAAATAGACCCCCTCTCTCCCTCTCAAACAAGAACACAATATTAGAGGAGAAACCAGTCCACTTGTGCAAGAGAGTAGAATTAGATCTTCTTCTTCTTCTACTTCTTCTATTCTATCTCCCAATTCTAGAGAGTGAGAGAGGAAAAGGCTAGAAAGAAGCTTGGTTCTTTCTACCTGGAGTTGTCGGTTCGCCCCTCGGTTTTCCGCTGTTCCTAGGAGGACGGAGTATCGGACTTGTCGGTACCCGCCCGGCTTGTACCTCTGCAAACTACTTACATTTTGGTAAGCAGTCTTGTGATTATCTTGCAGCTATTTAATTTCCATCGTACATTTCTTAGCTGTTGTAGACTTGCGGGATTGGTAGATCGTTCTACGTTAGTTCTTGGTGGAGGGACTCTTTGACCGGGCAACCTTGGCCAACATCAAGAACTGTGACCAATAGTGCAAACGTGGTGTTTGGACTAGCGTTCACCAACCTTTTGCGGTGCATCCCACGGTTGAGGGGGTAGGCGGCTTGGTCGTGACAAGCCTTGTCCGTCCTTTGAAATCCCCCCACGTTCGGCTGTGTCGTAGAGCTAATTGCCGGACACTGTCCTTTGGGCGTGGGCCGGTGCCCGAAGTAAGTAGACAACAGACTTTAGGAATCACTACCTGGAAAACTTAGCCTATAGATACCTCGCTACTCTTAGAAAACAAACCCTTGCCTTAGGTTGACATAGACCTGAAAAGTCACCGCGCGACCGTCCCCTCGTGAAAATACGATACCCCCGCTACCACCGGTGAAGTGCTACAACGGTATTTCCGCGCGCCATGATTTTCTCGTGTGCGTAAGAAACACCAACAAACCACAAGGATGAGAACTTCAAGTTATCTCAGAATGTTAGGGATGAACATTGCAAGGGGAATGTCAATTGTACTCCTAATCAGGAAGTGGCTCTAAAAGAAACCAGTTACCAGCTAACTCATCTGAACAAAGATGGTTATAAAGGAATTGCTAGTTACTCTGATGGAAATGTGGAGGAGAGGAGGAGAAGTGAAAGGCTCAAGAAGGATATTTTGATGACTACAAATGACAAGAATGAATAATATGCAAGGAAGAGAAATTTGGAAGGTAACCAAAACAAATCCAAAGCTATTTCTACCTCTGATAAATCTGATATGCATGTTCTTTGCTAAAAATATGGGTGTGGTTGTTAATGATAGCTTGTTTGCTTCTTTTGATTTGTTGAGTAATTTAAATAATGCTAAAGAAAATTTGGAAAAAAAGAATAAAGAATCAACAGATTTGTTGACAAATATTCTGAAATAAGTAAGTTTGATCCCGAAGGCATTAAGTTACCTGAGGAGGATGAACTGTCTGTTGAAGGTGATTTTGAGGAGGTTTTGAAATACCAAAAGAAAGCCAAAAAGTCAATTTATGGCAGTACAATGAAATCATCCTCCCCAGGGGGGAGGAAGCAAGGTCAGGAAGATCCTGTCTTGCCAGGTCCCAAGAATAAAAGTTTTCTTGTGGATCTGAAAAAAAAAGAAAAAAAAGAAAGTTAAATGATAAGTGGTCTGTTTTGGAACTGTAGAAGCATCAGGAAAAATGGTGTTTCTACCTTTCTTAAGGATCTAATTTCTGAAAACAAATTCCAGTTTATTGGTATGCAGGAAACTCTAATTGAGGTGTGTCCTGATTCCCTATTAAGATCTTTTGATATTAATCAGAATTATGTGTGGTTGTGTAATCCCTCTAAGGGAAAATCTGGGGGAATCCTGCGTGGCATTTTAGTTGAACGTTTTGATGTTGAATCTGTTAAAAAAGGGGAGTTTATGATTCAAGTAAATTTATGGGATAAACCATTGAAAGTTAAATGGAATTTGATTACAGTTTATGGGGCTGCTCAAGAGGAAAATAAGATGGCCTTTTTAACTGAGTTATCAAATTTTTGTTCTTCATCAATAGAACCACTTTTAATTGGGGGAGACTTTAATATCATTAGATTTTCTAATGAAAAAAGCCCCCAGAGTACTGTTCATAGACATACACCCATCTTTAACTCTTTGATACACTTTTATGAGTTAAGAGAATTATATATGACTGGTGGAGGCTTTACCTGGACAAATAATCAGACACCACCAGTGTTAGTTAAATTGGACAGGATACTTATGTCCAAAGAATGGGAGGAATTTTTTCCCCAGGCCATTGTTAAAAAACTGCCCAGAGATATCTCAGATCATAATCCTCTGATCATATCTTCTGGGATGAGTGCTAAACTCACCAAGATTCAGTTTTCTTTTGACTTAAGTTGGCTTAAGATACCAGATTTTTTTGAGAAGGTAGAGGACATTTGGTGCAAACCATGTAGAGCTAGAACTACTTTGGATAGAATTTGCCAAAAAAATAGAGCTTTTCAAGCAGTTCTTTTAAAGGGTGGGGTTTCAAGTTACAAGGTGAGTGGAGAAAAAAGAGAAGTTTGTTTAGAAAAGAATTAGCTGATTTGGAGGAGATTGAAGAATCAATGGGTCTCTCTAATGAACAAATTGATAGGAAATCTTGGTTGTTACTAGAGAATCTTCAAAGTTTAGAACAAGAGGAAGTTTACTGGCATGAGAGAAGCCATGAAAATTGGCTGTTGAAAGGAGATCAGAACACAACATTTTTTTCATAAAAAAGCTAGTGGTAGGAAAAGAAAAACAATATTGTAAGTTTTGATAAAGATGGGATTAGCATAGAAGGAGATGACAATTTGTTGAAACATGCCTTTGAATACTATCTTTGACTTGTTTGGTCCTGAAGTAGAGTATGATATACATTTAGATGATGAAATTTGGGAAAACACTCCAAGAGTAACAGAGGAAGAAAATGTAAATCTTTGTAGACCTTTTTTCGAGGAAGAAATTAAAAAGGCTTTGAACATGATGGAGAAGAACAAGGCCCCTGGGCCAGATAAAATCCCAATAGAGTTCTACCAAAGTTGTTGGTACATAATAAAGGATGACATTATATAGTTGTTTGATGATTTCTATCATGATAAAATGGATATTAGTAGATTAAATTATGGAATTATTTCTTTGCTGCCCAAAATAGATGATGCCTCAAGGATACAACAATATAGGCCAATTTGCTTATTGAACTGCCTGTATAAGCTTTTTTTACCAAAGTATTGACTATTAGATTAGAAAAAGTGGCTGAGAGACTCATTCATCATACTCAGACAACTTTCATGAAGAATAGACATATTGTGTCAGGAATTGCATGTTTACATGAAATTTTGCATGAAACCAAGAAAAAAAAAAGAGATTGGAGTTGTTCTTAAGCTAGATTTTGAGAAGGCGTATGATAAGGTTAGTTGGAGCCTTTTGTTTAGTTGTCCGGAAAGAAGAGGGTTTCAAACTAGATGGTGTGAGTGGATCAAGAAGGTAGTTTTACGGTGGCAATGTTAGTGTCAAAATAAATAACCAATTAGGAACTTATATCAAGAGCTATAAAGGAGTGAGACAAGGAGATCCTTTGTCTCCAATTTTGTTTAATTTTGTAGCTGATTGTTTGACTAGAATGGTACATACAGCTCAAAGAAATGGTTTAATTACTGGTTTGATAAGTCATATTATACCAAATGGGGTTGTTTTGTTACAATATGCTGATGACACGATTGTTTTTCTCAAACATGGTATTAGGAATGCTGAGAATATGAGATTTTTACTCTTTCTTTTTGAGAAATTGGCTGGGTTAAAGATAAATTTTAGTAAGAGTGAAGTTATAATGATAAATGATGAGGGAAATTGGAGTACAAGATATGCTGATATTTTCAACTGTCAAGTGGGTCTTTTTTCCAATCAAATACTTGGGAGTTCCTGTGAGCCCTAGTAGGTTAAAAGTTAGGAATTGGTTGCCTTTAGTTGAAAAAGGAAGTAAAAAGCTTGATATCCGGAAAGGTGGTCTTATGTCTATGGCTGGTAGGAAAATCCCGATTGGTTCTAGTTTGAACAACACAACCACCTACAGTTTACCTCCTCCCAAAAACAATTATTGACAGTTTGCAAAAACAGAGGAGGACTTTTTTCTCGGCAAGGAGGAAGTTTGAAAAGAAATACCACTTAGTGAAATGGATCATAATTTGTAGGAGCAAAAAGAAAGGTGGCTTAGGAATTAAAGAGTTGAGAAAAATGAATATTAGTTTAATGTGCAAATGGTGGTGGAAGTTAGAAACTGAAGAGGGTCTTTGGCAAGATATAATCAAATACAAATACTTTAAGAAAGATAACATATACACTGTATCACACAAAGTAAGTGATTCACCTATGTGGGCTGATTTATTGAAAATCAAGGAGATTTATTTGCAGGGTCGTGGTATTAAATGCTTGAATGGAAAGTTAACTAGATTCTGGTATGATAAGTGGTTATATGATGAACCTATTTGTACAAGATATCCAGTCCTTTTTGAATTGTCCGAAAACAAACAAAGTTATTGTCATGGAGGTCGGGAGGAACTCCAATCAGGTTTAGAAGATGGCTAGATAGTCGGTTAAGGAATACCGGAATAAAATTCTTTTAGATATGACTAGTTGTGAGTTTAAAGACCAATGTGATCTGGTTCTATGGTTACATGGGAAGAATAAAAAATTTTCAGTTAAATCTTTGTATGAGTTTATGTCTGTTTCTGATTCTGGTTTGTATCACAAGTTGATTTGGAAAGGAAAAGTGCCTGAAAAAATTAAAATCTTTTTATGGCAAATCTCTAGAGATCTTTGTGCTGACCAAAGAAAATTTGGTTAAAAGAGATTGGGATGGGGACCCTAGTTGTGTTTTCTGTGAGGAAATGGAATCAACTGATCATATCTTTTTCACTTGCACTATGGCTAAATTAGTTTGGTCAACTATTGCAGTATGTATTGGTGCCTCAAACATACCACAGAATTTTGACCAGGTGTGGGAGTGGTGTAAATGTTGGTTACCGAATGCTAGTAACTTTTATGCAACCGGTATAGGAGCTATTTGTTGGTCAATATGGACAATAAGAAATAGAATTATTTTTGACAGAAAAGTTATGAAGAATCCAATTGCAATTTTCTGTCAGGCTCATTCTTTTATGATCTATTGGGCAGGACTGTTTGCCAATGAAGACAAAAATGTTTGGGTGACAAATGCTAATACCATGCTCAGGATTGCCAAAGGAGTGTTGAACCAGCAATCACAAGCACAAATTGATCTTATGCTTCTGCAAGGTGATGAAGACGATGACATGGAAGAAGAAGAGTAGAAGGTGAAGTGAACACTAATCACTGCTGAAGGAGGGTATCATTACCTGGGACACAAGCCAGTTTACAAAAGAAAAGCCACATGGAGAAGTAGAACAGTGAGGAGAGTTTTTGGTTAAGAAATGCTGAGAACTGTAATAAGTCATGACTTTTTCTGGGAGGTTATCCTGTCTTTCTGGTGATTGGAGATAGGTTGGCTTAGAGCGTTAGTTGGTTGGGGATCAGGTAGTAGTAGTCGTATAATCTTGGCTTCCCTTTGCCTGCTCTGTTGCTTCCCTGAATACTCTAATCTGCTGTGTATTTCCGTTTCATATAATGGAAATGAGTTATCTCGGTTGGAAAGAAAAAAAAAAGACACGATAGAGCGTGTGATCACATTATAAGATAGATGGCCAACTATTAAGAGGGGATGTCGCGACTAATCCTTTGGTGAAGTGCTTCCAGGTCCATTTGACTTGCATATTGCATTTAGGATTGAGAGCACTAACTTCGTTCTTGCCTAATCAATCCCGACATGCTAACATACATGATATTGAGATCATCTTCGACGTGTTGGCAACTTTTGGCAAGAGGCGAAACAAGGTTGAAGCAAAGGCGACAACAAGATGGAAGATTTCGCAGGAAATGTTGACCGGACTCACCGACCAGACGCTGGGTCCTTGACCGGACGCTCCGGTCGGGCGAGTCCGGTCGAAATAACAGTAAGGTCTGTTTTCGGGCTCAACTCATGAGATCGACCAGACGCTCGATCTAGTGAGTCCGGTCAACACCGGATGCTTCGACTGGACGTTGAAGAATGTTGTCAGCTGTGGGGCTCGCTGGCTCTGTCCTATCTGACCGGACGCACGACTGGCTTGACCGGACGCTGCGACCGACCCGCTGGTGAGTCCAGTCGACGAGTCCGGTCAATGCGCAGAATGGCACCAACGGCTATGTTTTTTAGTGGGCTCTATATATACTTGGTTGGCCGGATTTGTGAGCTCCCTCTTGCACATTTTAACACTCCTACACACTTGTGATCTTGTGAGACTCCCCTCCACTCATCTCTTCATCCTAACTTCAAATCTTGGGTGAGATTGAGAGAGATAGAAGTGCATATGCTTGATTGCTTGCATCTAGAGGCACTTCATCCTTGGAGGAGCTGCGGGATCTTGTTTCTCTTGGGAATTTGCTTGGTTCCCTAGCGGCTTGGAGGTTGAGGCGGTGTTGAGCTCGATTGGAGCTTGTTCGAGGCCACACCGGTAGACTTGTAAGGGGTCGTTCCTTACTCCGCAGGAGATTCGCGAAAGAAGCACTAGTAGATTGCTCGTGTCTTGTGAATCCTCTCTTGTGATTGGTGTGCTTGAGCTTCCACCGGGGATTTGGCACCGGCCATTAAGCTTAGCAACCATCAAGTGAGTGTATCACCACAACGGGGACTAGCGTGCCGGCAAGCACGTGAACCTCGGTGAAAAATCATCGTGTCAATTATCTTGTGTTCGTTGGAGATTTCATTGATCCGGTGATTGACTACGACATCCTCTACACTCCGCGGTGGTATTGTATTCTAGTCACTTAGCATTTCTTTCACTAGCATACTTGTGTAGCTTTGCACAGCTTGTGTAGTCATAGTTGCTTTAGTTCATATCTTATTCACCTTGTGTAGCTCCTAGTGATATATTAGCTTGTATAACTTATTCACCTAGGAGTAATTTAGCGACCTAGCTATTGCTTGTGATTAGAGACAATAGAATTGACTTGAGCCTTGCATAGCTAGTTCGTAGCACCGCTAAGTTTGCTTCGCCATCTTATTTACTAACCGGCTTGTTTAGTGTTGTTGCAATAATTTTTAATAGGTTATTCACCCCCTCCCCCTTGCCATTAGGACCTTTCAGCCATCCACGTCCCTATGTCCGCAGTTGATGAGCAGCATCCCTGCTCGGCTAGTGAAAGATCATGTCCCTACTCGAGCACCTTGGACTTTGTGGGAGAGTGTCTGCCCCCCAACACGGATGGGTGGCCTGATATCCTTCCACACCAGGAGTTGCCGTCTGTGATGGCTTCGGTTGGGCCACAACCAAGACAACAATCATTCCTCCAGAAGGTCCCTACAAAGCTTCATGATAGGTGTTTCAATTGTATGTCCTTCTCACACCGTGTTGCGACTTGCCGGGTGCCACGACGTTAACTGCGTTGTCATAGCCTCCACCACCTTGCCAGGGATTGGAGGATGCCTAGGGCTGCTACAAGGTCCATGGCGAAGGGGTTGACCTACCATGACAGCCTGCCGGTGGTGGGTCCCTGCCAGCCTCCCAGCACGCACCCCATGCGCTACAACAACATAAGTTGGGACTGCATGGTGTGCCACCGGGAGCGCCGACAGGTTTCGTTGACAGCATTGGCAGCGTCGGAATCAACCGATAATGGTCATCCACATGGGTGCGATGGTAGAATTAATTCATCACCGCCTCAGGTTGTAGCCTGGGGTTGTCGCTTCACCAGGCTTCAGTGCAGGACGTGCTACAAGCTGAAGCCAGGTTGTGCTGGGCGTGGATGGGAGGAGCTGCGGAAGGACAACAACAATGATGTCGACAATGACACTACCAACAACGATGTAGGCGCCATGGTGGTTCGATTGAGGCCGCCGAAGCAGCGCACAATGTCACATCTATTGTTGTTGTCGCCCAGGCTAGGCACGGTGAGCCGACCGACAATGCGATAATCCTCGCCGAGAGATTGACCCATTGTCACTGACCACACGCATGGATGCCAAAACTGATCATGACTTCATGGATGACCCGATGCTGCTAGAGCTCACGGATTCGCTCATTAGTAGCCGGGTCGTCCCGTGGTCTCTACCGGTCACACAGCCGGAGGATGAGGCCTCGCCGGTGGTTACCTGTGGTTGCACGTAGGCTCAGTCCTAGCATGGTTTGATGCTAAAGATACCACTCTCGTGTCCCGCCTCGCCCTTGATGTCACTTGAGCTGTGGCAATCGGTCACGCCAAAACAGTTGGTGTTCGATGACTCCTCGGGCATTGATGCGTCCACAGTGCGCGAAGTGGGATACCCACCAAGCTTTGGTCTGTGCAAAAGGACCCAAATATGCCACCGCCTCCAAGAGGTCAGCATTGTGATGTGGATGCTGAGACGGTTATGTGAACTACCATTGCCACCCCTATAGGCATGGATGCAGTAGGCTCTCCACATTCAACATTGTCTCTTACAAGCTCATGTGTAATGCATTGTCATCGTTGGCCTAGCCGTGTGTGGAGGCGACACCAAGCAGCCAACATTGTCGCACCAACTACTACAAAAGCCTACTATGGGAACGCCTCCATTTTTTAGTAGGGCCGGTTTTTGGTTTTTGTTTTGAGCCGCCCTTACTGTGATATGAACCGCCCCTACTGTGGATATGTTACGAGCCGCCCCTACAGTGACCACAGAAGGGGTGGTTTTTGTTTTAACCCCCCTACTAGTAGCAGGGGCGGTTCAATATTCAGCCGCCCTTACTGTGGTCCACAGTAGGGGGTGGTTCTATATTGAGGCGCCCCTACATTGGGTTGCCGAATTTTAATATGAGGCACTAAAAAATAAATTTTCATAAACAACCTCGCATGGTAAATTTGAAATTCAAATTTTATAAACGACCTCGAACGAAAAAACTTCCTAAATACGAAATGTAGACCTCAAAAAGTTATGAAACTTTGTAGTTGACCATTTTTTTGATTTGAATCCGTTTAGGACCTCAAATAGTCAATTTACACTCAGATTTATATAATATGGGATGCACAATGAGATAAAGACACATTAAGTGTGTAGCGTAGTGGTGGCGAGGGTCGCGCGCGAGCAGCAAGTCACGGGTTTGAATCCCGACAGTCGCGTAGCGCGTGATTTTGTGCGAAAAATGCTCCGACTTTCTGATTTTTGCGCGAAAAATGGCACTTGCCGATGGGGTCCTCCCCCGACTAAAATAAAATGTTTTGCAATTTTTTTTTTGAATTTTGAAAATGTGTTTTCTGGAGTACTCATTAGGGGCGGCTCATACAGTAGGGGCGGTTGCATCACCAACCGCCTCTACTGTGAAACCACAGTAGCAACGGACAGTTAGGAGCGGTTTTCGCTGCGGCCATTACAACAACCGCCTTCTATAGGGGCGGCTTATAAGGCACAGTAGGGGCGGTTTTGGCGGCTTATAAGGCACGGTAGGGGCGGTTTTCGAAAACCGCCCCTACTGTGCCTTATGTGCTGACCCTATAGAAGGCGGTTGTTGTAATGGCCGCAGCAAGAGATTGCCACACAGCTGCCGTCGCGTGTCCCAGTTTCTAAGTGGAGGAGGTGTTGGTGATGCTTCAGATGGGGTTCATCCATGAACGGATGGTGCCCTCCATGTCAGCCAAGGAGGCCTACGTCTTTTGCAAGGACCCCAGCCCCTCACATGAAGAGGCACAATGCAAGAGCTCTTCCGGAACTACTGTGAGAGGGGCCGAGGCGCCACGCAAAGCCAAGAGGGGCTGAGGTGTCAAGGTGCCACGCAAGCCACCACGTTTGATCGACGGTGACAACTAGGTAGTATGATTAGCGAGTAATAGTGCTTGATCTCCTTCTGCTAGTGAAGGCAGAACGATTGTGTAACAGTGTCCCTAGTGTGTCATTCGTGGCACGTTGCTGTAACTTTTACTATTCTCAATCTTATAATATAAAAGATGCGTAAAACCTTTGCATATTTGAGGAAAAAGTTTCATAGGATTGCACCACACGCTCTTGAGTGACTTCTTTTGTTTATATATATTTTCTTCAAAGTTAATTATGAAAATGACGACGCAGACATATCTCTCTCTGGAGGAAGAATCTTTGTGTACACGAAGCTACCCGGCAGTGGATAGTGATCAGTAGGCCGTTGAGCCGTTCAACACGCAAAGGCCAGAAGATCTGTGTTCCACGAAAGTCGAAAGTTACCACCATGTTAGGCGCCGACGGTAGACCGTTGACCCGTTGAAATTAAAACGCATGCCACCTCTGAACTGAAAGGCTGGATTTGAAAAGAAATGGCACCGAACCAATCACATAGGCACACACTAGTACTCAAAAGATTTTCAGTGACGGGCGAAATTGGTTTTCAGTGGCGGGCACTGTAGCCCGTCACTAACCAAAGGTCACGGTTAATCGCGTGACTTTTGCGTGGCGGGCTACAGTGACCGCCACGGTTAACAGATTTTGCGTGGCGGGCAGGTTAGGATGCCCGCCACGGCCAAAAAAAAAAAAAAAAAAATAAACCCTAGACAGGCCCGCCGAGCCCATCACGGGCCCGCCGAGCCCATCTAGGGTTCCGGTGCCCGCCGCCGCCGCCGCCGAGCGAGCGCCGCCGAGCTGGGGACGCCGCGCCATGGATCCGCGCCGCCGCCGCTAGTCGTGGGCGCCCGATGTGGATCCAGCCGCACCGGCGTCGCCGCGGCCACCGGAGAGGGAGGAGGGATGGCGCCACCACGGATCCGTCCGCCCGCCGAGCGCCGTAGCCGCCGGGGAGGGAGGAGGCGGATCCAGCCGCACCCGAGCGCCACCGCCACCGGAGAGGGAGGAGGGAGCACGCCACCACCGCTGCGCCGCCGCGCGCCCCTTGCCGTCGGAGAGGGAGGAGGGACCGCCGTGGAGGTCGCCGCCGCCGGGAGCCGCTCCGGACGCCCATCCGCGCTGCCGTGGCCTTTCGGGCCGGATCCGCCGCCGGCCGCCCGCACCTCATGGATCCGCCGCCGGAGGGCCGATCCGCCGCCCGCACCCTAGGCCGGTGACCGGAGGGACGGAGCGCCGCCGAGTCGAAGACGGTGGCCGGGCCGCCGTCGCGTCGTCGGAGTGAGGGAAGAGGGGAAGGGAGCCATCGCGCGGGGAGAGGGAGTGGGAGGGAGCGCGGCCGAGAGAGGGAGGGGAGGGAGAGAGGGAGCGGCGCGAGAGAGAGGGAGTGGGAATGGATGAGGTGAGGAAACCCTAAGATGCAGTATATATAGAGGTGAGGTGGAGCGTGGGTCCAATCCGGTTATTGGGCTTCGTTATGGGCTGGTTGGGCCTCAGTATTTTCGGTGACGGGCTTTATATTATGCCCGCCACGGGAAAGATGTTTTACGTGGCGGGCACCTTAACACGCCCGCCACGGAAAATAAATTATTTTGCGTGGCGGGCATGTTAGGGTGTCCGCCACGTAAAAAAAAATTCCCGTGGCGGGTAAAAACCGCCCGCCACGCAAAAAAAAAAAACAGGATGTGGCGGATTATTTTCCGTGACGGGCAAAAAAATGCCCACCACGGAAAAGATTTTGCCAGTGCTCGTGAAATCATTTCGTTACTAGTGACACCAATAATGGGAACCGGGAGTAGCACATGGACTCACTACCTCCCGCCGTTGTTCTTCCTCGCCGTCGTCACCAGGAGCAGCCATTCCACCAGCTGCAAGAACCATATCATCGGCAAAGAATTATTTGAAAAAAAAAAGTTTACAGCTTTGCCGAGTACTGGGTCAGGAGGCTCTCCGCAAAGAATTTTTTGAAAACAAAAATTACAGCTTTACCCGATTAGGAGGCACTCGGTAAAGATTTTTTTTTAAAAAAGTAAGAAAATATTTGCCGAGTGGCCGCTAGTGTGGCACTCGGCAAATTTGCTGTTAACGCACCCCCCCGCCACTGCTACCTAAAATCTTTTTAGAAGACATTTTCATTTTATTAACCATGGTAGTTGATTTAAAAAAATGCCACGATTAATGCCTTTATTAATCGTGATGTTTTTTTGTAATTAACTGTGGCAGTTATAAAAACCGCCAGGGTAAATCAATTAACCGTGGTGATTTTTATAAAAACAACCGCCATGGTAAATCAGGACCATCCCATATATATAGCGGACTAGATTTTCTCGGTCACCTCCCTTCACGGCCCTCCCCACTCCTCTCGCCCCATCACACGGTGGCGCGGGCGTCGAATAGATCGGAGCCGGTGCGCGGAGGCGGCGCGGCGAGGTGTGCCCGCGCGACGACGGCCGGGCGATGCGGGCTCGCGAGACGGTGCCATTGGCGAGCTCCTCCAGCGTCGATGGCTTCCATGGAGAGAAAGGGAAGAGGAAGGCAAAATGGTTCCCATCTCCGACGGCGTGGAATGGTCCATCTAGCAACTCGTGGATCCCATCTCCTTCGACGATGCTCATAGATCCCACAGAAGCAGCGACGACCTCATCTTCTCCGATGGCACGCCCCTACCTCCGTCTGCCATCCTCACAGTGGCGGCGCTCGCGGACCCAGCCTCGGACTCGTGGATCCGACTTCAGGCCTCATGGATCCGCTGGTGGGGAGGTTGATCCGATCTCCGGGCACACAGATCCAATGCCTGCGAGGTGGATCTCGCCCACAGCGCGCAGCATGGCCCGGATCCAACCGGATCTAGGACTTTTGTTTTTTATTATTTTTTTGGATTAACCATGGAGGTTTCTGAGGTTAGAAAACCGCCATGGTTAATCCATTGATTAACCCTGGGCTTTCCTTGATGGCAGTTTCAAAAACTGCCACGGTGAAGATCTCTAGATTGGTTTTGGCTAATTGATGACATCCTTAGGACTAATCTCTCTATGCTAAGTGTTTGATTTAGTTGGACATTGGTCAAGCTAAGGACGGTGCATGGTGGTCATGGTGGATGGGTCGAGGTGATCCAATTGATGATCAAGTGTGCGGTTTGGCGTGTTTCGTGGATCAAAATGGGCTCAAGGCAAAGGTATATCCATAGGACCATTTTGATTTTACACTCAAGACCAGTGTTTGGGATATCGTTTTGGTCGAAAATATCGGTACCCAGAGATAGAAACGAAAATTGGGATTTTCGGCGATTATCGGGTTTTCTCGGTACAAAATCTGTCCAAATTTTGAATGAAATCTATGAACGCAAATTCGCAAATAACGTCCAAATGAAACAAATTAATATACCAAGTAGATTTTTACACCTTCTTGTTTACCAGATCACGCAGTAATGCTTTAAGTCCGTACTATCATTTAAGCACTACAAAATTTTTTAAAAAGACCAAAATTTCGGGCCGATATAGCCTAATATCGGGCCTGACCGATATAAACGATATTCGCCGATTATCGGGAATATCGGACCGAAATTCTGAACACTGCTCAAGACACCATAGAGGGTGTGAGTGATTATAGGATCGATAAGCTGTACTATAAAGAGGGGAAAACTATCATACATATCGGTCCTCATGTGCATCTAGGTTCAAAATCATTTGCATGCATTCTAACCTAGAGAGCTAACTCCGTTCTTGATGGGAAATGTTTTCAAAATGCTAACACATGGTGTCGGGGTGTTCTTCGACGTGTCGGCAACAAGAATCAAGTGACGGAAGTTGGTTTGGAGCAAAGGCGAAGGAATGACAACAAAACGATAGAATTTCGCAGTGGGCGACCAGACTCTCTGACCGGAAGCACGAGAAATCGACCGGACGCTCCGGTGCACGGGTCCGGTCAAAATCCAGTAAGCTTGTTTTCTCGGTCGGTGGTCGATGGGCGACCGGACGCACCGACCGGAAGCATCCGGTCCGACCGGAAGCTGGATCGGACGCGGGACCGGACGCACTCAGCAGCTCGGTTTGGCGGTCAGGTGGGGTTTGTCGGTTGTGACCGGACCCACCGGACTCACTGGTGAGTCCGGTCAGGCTGATTTGTGCGTGGATTGCACCCCAACGGCCACATTTCGTGGTGGGGGGTATTTATACCCCTTTGGCCAGCCATGGGAGGTCTTTTGGACATTTGAAATCATTCCTAACACCTCTAGAGCTGAGCACTCATCCTCCTCCTCACTCCTTTGCTTGAAAGCATCCATTCTAGTGAATTGAGGTGATTCAAGTGCACTTTGCTTTGATCTTTGCATCTAGTGGCACTTGGGGATCGTTGTGAGCCGGTGGTTTTCTTGTTGCTCTTGGAGAGCACCACTCCTAGCCGGCTTGGTGATTGGTGGAGGCGTTGGCAAGAGAAGGTGAATGTTCTTTGCCACCTCCGGTGATTTGTGAGAGGACCGTGCATCCTCGTCGGGACGACGAATTGCAAGATAATCCATTGCTCGTGTCGGTGAGTACCTCTCATTTGCTTTGGGTTCAAGAAGCCTAAAGGCATTTGGCTTGGAGTGAGCTCCACCTTACCCACACGTGAGAAGGTCGACACAACGGAGACATAGTTTGACGGGTGCTCAAGTGAACTTCGGGTTAAATCTTCGTGTCTCTCCATTGTGATTGTTGTCTCTTGGCTTTCGGATTCATTATTCATATTGTGACAACATTCCCGGTGATTGGATTGACTAGCCTCGACATTGTGGTATATCACTTCTACACACTTGCATTACCTTGATAGATATATTGTGCTTGTGTAGTTTGTGTAGTCTTGCTTAGTTGCTAGAGTTTATAGCTTGTTCACCTAGTGGTAAAGTAGCGACATAGCCCTTGAGTGTGAATTTTAGAGACTATAGCAACTAGAATTGTTAATAGGAGGCTTGCCGACAAGTAGAGCTAGAGCAAACGCATTTACGCTTTGTTATTTACTAACAAGTTGCTCTAGTGATTTTGTAGAAATTTTATTAGGCTATTCACCCCCTCTAGCCATTTAGGACCTTTCACACGGCAAATCTAAAAAAACTACCATGATCTATAATTTATGTTTTACCTTTTCAAAAGACACTCGGCAAAAAGACCATTGCCAATAAATTTTTTACTGACTTCTCTTTGCCGATGCGGCACTTAGCAAAGCCGCTATTTCTAGTAGTGCCTCCTGTTTCATGAAAAAAATCAGTTTCAAACTACAATAGGCTCTCTGTATATTTACTAATTAATTGTCAGGAATAGAAATTTAGATGAAAAATATGCTCCAATAATAACTCTTTAAATGGGTATCCAAATATTGTCTTTCTATTCCACATTTGACCTTATTAGTATAGTAAATCGAGAAAAAATCTCAAGAATGCGAACAGGATATAGAAAGGTTGATAGAGGACGTAAAAAGCAATTTTATGCAAAAGCTGATTCCGTTTCTTTTAGAGGATGAGGTTGCATATTTTTCCATTACAAAATAACCGGATAATGCCGCGGTTACTTACAGTTGTTTTCTAGAGGTCAAGCTGCTATGGACCATGGCTACCAACTTATAATAGCAAGTTCGGGAATCTTCAATAAATAAATAAATAAAGTTGAAGTTCAGTTGGTACAACGCGATGATCAAGGTACAGTGTATTACAATGGGGCTCGTGAAGTCAGCGATCTTCATTTCTGACTTTGCGTTGTCAAAGATTCAAAGTCAGCCAGTCAGATACAGTGCATTACATATTTTTTTTATTTGCGCGTCCTTTCTTTGCATCTGAAAAGAAATTGCAGCGAACCTCCTGCTGCTCTTCTTCGACGCTCTCGTCGTCGCCACCCAAGCACCATCACACAGACACACTAAATCCCACCAGTAATGGGAGCTGGGAGTAGCACTTGGACTCACCTCCTCCTGCTGCTGCAGTAACCATATCCCTTGTTGGTAGTTGATTCGTTGGTCACTGTTCTTGGGCCTTGCAGCATCGTTGGTCACAGAATGCAACTCCTCCAACTCTGACGACGTGGTTGATAATGGCTAGAGCAAGGCCAGATCCGCACTACATGCTTGTTTTCTAGTTTACCCAATGTTCAGGTACGCCCTTGCAGCTCAATTAATCACGGTTTGTTCAATGTTAGGATTAAAGTTTCCGTTCATAACCTGAAACAAACTTCCAAAAATTTAATTGATTTGTCAGGTTTAGCTTTGGTGGTCACAGTCTTGCTTACACTTTCTCACCCTAAGAACTCAAGCAACCGCACGCAACGCAACTACCATGGCTGAGGCTGTTGTCGGGGCACTGATTGGCAAGCTAGGTGCAGCCTTGGCAAAAGAAGCAGCAACCTATGGTGCAGCACTGCTTTGCAAGGATACTTCTGCCCTCAAGGGTCTTTTTCGCGAGATCCGTAGAGCTGAGAGGGAGTTGGAGAGCATGACGGCCTACTTGCACGAGTCAGAGAAGTTCATGGATACTGATGAGACCATGGGCATCTTCATCAAGACTATCCGGGAACTCTCTTTCCGGATAGAGGATGTTGTTGACGAGTTCATGTGGCAGATACAGCAATTGAGCTTATAGAGTTGGCTAATGAATGCGAGGAAGAACTTACGAAGATTAGTGTTGACACCCAAAAATGGTACCATGCTACTTTTGGAATGGAAAAATGTGAGAGAAAGGATGGATGCATGGACGACATTATTTTATATGAAGAATGCGTGTCAAAATATGTCCTAAATATAGCTAAACATGCATGGCTTGGAAAATCCGGTGGAAGAGACTAAACATGCATCTCTGGAGTCGACCGGACTCACTGACCGGACTCACTGGCGCGTCCGGTCCAGCGTCCGGTCATCGCGTCCGGTCGGGTCGCGCCTGCAGACCTCTCTGCCAGACGCGGTGACCGGAGCGTCCGTCACCCCCAGCAGCGTCCGGTCACGCGGCGTCGGCCCGCCGGCGCGGTCGGTTCCAGACCTCTCCGGAACCGACCGGACGCTGGGCACCCGTGCGTCGGTGCTATCTGTAGTAAAGCATCCGGTCAGCCCGATTTCGGGCTGATCCGAATCGTATCCAACTTCGGTTTGTTTCCAAACTTGTTTGGTGCGATTTTTGGTGATTGGAAACGCCCTAGGACGCCTTCCTAAAAGGATAAGACCACCCTCCCTATATAATGAAGGGGTTCATGGCCGATTTGATCCCATCTACATCCAATCGTCACAACACATCTACCAAACTCAATCTCCTCTCCTCCTCCTCTCCTTCTTCTTCTTCGCCGCCGATGCCATAAACGGAAGATCGACGACGACGACGCCCCAGAGCGGTCAGGCCGGCTAGGGCAGCCCATAGCCGCCGCACGCCCTGACGGGGTCCCTCCCGGGCGTGTGGGGTTTCGGGTTTCAAGAGACTTCGCCGGCGTGTCTTGCGCATCGCGCTCCCGACGAGGCTCCTCCGACGACGTGTCTTGCGCGATCGCGCTCATCGTTGGAGGCACAAGGTCCAGGTGTGGATATCCCTAGGTGCTTGCCGATCCCTCGATTTCGGCTTGCCCTAATGAGAGCGATCTTGCTCTTCTTATTTTTTGGTGTGTTACCGATTTTATCGTCAACACACTTTTTTTGACTCTCGCTGGGGAAAAGAGTTGTTTCGGTTCTACTTTGCAGCCGAATATATCTTTACCCTAGCCCTAATTCATCATTGATCTATCAATCTGTCGCTTGGTGTTTATCACGCACGAGTGAAGCAAATTTGGGCGTGTCGTCTTTGTGATTTGAACAACTCCAAGAAAATTACAAAGATCCATGGAGGCGTATCAAGACGCTACATCTCGTATCATTACTCTCGTCGCCGGGTAAAACTTGCAAGTTCATATGGTAATTCCAATAATTATTTTGCAAGTACCGTTAATTCTTATGATGATGTTGCTAGTTATCATAGTACTAGATAGATATGTTTCATCGGCTACTTGTTAATAATGTTTCTTTACATCATAATTATGTGTATCATGATAAAGAGCCGATGTATGCTAAAAATTTATTGAGTTCTAATTCTTCTAGCAACATGTCACATATACGTTCATCGGCTATAAGTTCACAACGTGACATGCCGATGCATGATGATGATTTAATCAATTGCTCTCCAAAGTCAACATCTTATGCAGGTGTGAACAATCATGATTCGGCTACACACATTATTGATAATGATCATAGCCGAATTAATAAAAATTCAGCGGATAGTGATGATTTTATTACTTCGGCTTTACTTGATTCTATCCGAATTAATAAAAATCCAACAAGATACAGTAAAGATGTTGATTATGACTCGGCCTTATTCGATTTTCTCCAAGCAAACTGGGCTAATGAACAGTCAGGTCATGCCAAAAATCCACCTGGATCTTCTAATTGGAGAATGCCCTCATATCGCAGACCTTATATGCTATGTTATGATTACTTGAGATCTCCTAGTGGCTGGCAGATGCCTAAATTTCATATGTTTAATGGAGAAAGTGATACAACTGCCGTGGAGCATATTAATATATATCTCTCACAATTGGGTTCAGCCAGTAAAGAAGACTACATGAGAATACGGAATTTTCCTTTATCTCTCACCGGTATTGCCTTTGCATGGTTCACGTCTTTACCCAAACATTCTGCTTGGTCATGGTCTATACTAGAGAAGTTGTTCTATGAATTCTTTGGGAGAGATACCGAGAAAAGACCAATCACAATTAGGACAATGGTTGAGGAAGGATGGCTAATTGATTATCAAAAGGCAAGTCTCACTCAAACCAAATTGGTTTCTTCGGCGCGTGAAACCGATAAAACCAGTTTAGGAAATACACAATCTTTGCCTTGCCGAAAGACACATCCGATGGCTGAAATCTTGGAGAAAAATAATCCAGCCATCTTAATTCGACCAGGGCAAGCCGATTCCACTATTGGAAAAAATGTTATAATCGGCGAGCCTAGAGAGCCTAAGAAGAGAAAGCAAATCTCAGATCGTGAGGTGGTGCTACAAAAATCTAATGATAATCGGGAAAGCCTCAAGATCACCATCAAGTCTTCTAGGCTCGGGGGCAAGCTCATGTTCCCATTCATAAGCGAGAGGGCAACCACTAGTGTCATTATCCAAAAGGGATTGCTGGAATCAATTTTTAGAACTAGTGGACAGAAAAAATCAGCAAGACCGATTGCTCAAATCGGTCAAGCTATTTATAAGCAAAAAGTGCAGCACACACATAAATGTGGAGTATTGGTTCCTCGCCCATTAATGTGTCAAAATCTCCACCAAAGGAGAGTGTGTGCTAGTGAAATTGACAATGGACAGCAGTACTTACCTCGTAGCCGATTGAGCTATAGCCAATCGTGCTTCGATAAGAAAGAGCCAACTACCTTACTTGAGATGGCTAAGCCGATCCCAGAGGCGACTGAGCTGGCTAAAGTTGTTGCCATTGAGCATGAATCGGCATTGACGACTTCCAAGTCGGCTAAGCCGATTCCTATTGTTGTAGATGTTTCCGCAGGTGCTTCGGAAAGTTTCACCACTACTATGGTGGGCGTCGAGACACAAGAAGAGCTTGTGGAGGAAATTAGTGACGTTAGAGAGAGCACACAAACTATTTCCAAAGGTATTGTTAACGATGAGATCATCAAGAGCAAAACCTTGGTTGCTACATCTTTCGTCACTAAGGTACAAAATTATATCGGCCTACATGTTGTCTTCAATTGGAAGGCCGATAATAATGTGTCGTTAAAGTTAAAGCTTTTCCCAATGCTTAATGTGAATTATACATATATGTGGATTGCTTTACTTATTTTAAATTCAATTCATACTTGGTCCCGAATGAGATATAAGTTTTGCGATTACTTTGGGTTTTATGATTCGGGGCTAAGATTGAAGAATATTGCTCATGCCGATGTTTGTTATACATTTAATTCTGGCATGAAAGATGATTGTAAAGGTGCGGCCGAATGGATTGGTGTTAAAGTTAATCTTTTCGCTTGCCAAGCATTAAAGCCGATTCTACAAGTAAATCGGCTTGCAAATTTAATGCTCACCTTTGGTTCTATCTGTTGTGATCATGTCTTTAACATGTTGCTGAAAGGTAAATTTATTAAAATCATTGATCACAATGCTTTGCCATCAATTCAGAACTTGGAAGAGCTTATATATTGCAAGTTGTGTAATTCATTTGATCATAATACTCATAGTTGCAATGTATTTCATCATGAGATCCAATCGGACATTGATAATGACCGATTGAGGTTTTTTGAGGCTCAACAAGTGGACCGATTAGATTCAATCGGGCCTGATGGCATACAGGTTTCAAATCGGCTTGCATTACTAGCCGATTCATTTGAAGCTCAAGGCTCTAACGCTCAAGAGAGAGATGAAAGACCCTCAAGTGAAGGCAAAAATGTTATCCACAAAGTTCAAATTGAAGATATTTCAAAAGATAGCAAGGTTGCTCCAATGTTAGAAGACACTGGGGGGCAAATAAAATCTCTCCATCTCTACCAAAAGCCGATTAATTCTATTGAACAAGAGGAATCGGCTGGAGGTCCCTCTTTGGAGCCTATCCATCAAGATGAAGGAAAGGAGAATGCTCATAAAGCTAGCGGAGGCAAAAAGCATGACAAAGAAAAAGGCAATAGAAGACCGAAGCTTAGCTTCGAAGAGCTTCTAGCTAAATATACAAAGATAGGGGAAGCGAATCGACTGAAGAAAACCCAAGAAACAAAGTTGCCTCCCAAGCATAATCCTCAAAAACAACATTGGCAAAGAAAGGTGAATGTTCCATCGGGTTTCGAGCCATAATATGTGAAGTATGCAACTCCGAAACGCTTGGAAGAGTCATCTTACAAAGACCGATTTGATCAAAATCGGTCCGGAGCTGTGCCAAAAGAGAAGGTGGTAAAGCAAGTTTACCGCGTGAAGTATGATGGACGTAAAAAGAAGAATTCAGATCTAAATGTCACCATTGAAAAGCCGATTACATTGTTGAAAAATCTGGCTACTGATGGTAAACAAGTTGAAAATTCAGCCATTTATATTGCAGGTACTAAATCTGAACAAAAGAATATAAAAGTACCTAAGAACAAGAAAGAATTGTCACTGTCCACAATGAAGACAAAACCGACATGCTCAATCGGTTTACCAAGGTGGCAGGAAAAAGAATTGCAAAAGCTCAGTGCAGAGAAGCTAAGAGAAAGGGGCTTAGCATGGGTCCCAAAAGGAAGCATTAAAGATCGAAATGATGGTGATCAAGCAAGCGGTGCGGAGAAAACAAAGAATAGAAGAAAAAGATCTAAGACACAATCGCCAAGTTGGAGGTTTGCACCAAATCATCAAAATCATTGGTCATGGCATCATCCATTTTCTCTGCCTGCGCATATGTGGAATTCACCTCATGGTTTGCATGGTTATCCCTCATATTCTTATGTTGATCCTTGGTATGGGTCTTTATATTATTGGGGGTTGCCAAATTATTACGCTTATCAATGATCAAGAGCCGAAATATTTTATTTCGGTCATGCATATTCCTATGAGTGAATTAAAATGGCCGATACATAGTATCGCCCTTAGCCACTGGACAACCGATACGATGGGCATTCGCGTTGTTTGGTTTTCTTTGTCTTGTTTTCAGGTTCGTGCACCTCTCTCCCGAAAAACAGGGGGCATATGTTGACACCCAAAAATGGTACCATGCTACTTTTGGAATGGAAAAATGTGAGAGAAAGGATGGATGCATGGACGACATTATTTTATATGAAGAATGCGTGTCAAAATATGTCCTAAATATAGCTAAACATGCATGGCTTGGAAAATCCGGTGGAAGAGACTAAACATGCATCTCTCGAGTCGCCCGGACTCATTGACCGGACTCACCGGGCGCGTCCGGTCCAGCGTCCCGTCATCGCGTCGGCCGGGTCGCTGCCGCAGACCTCTACGCCAGACGCGGTGACCGGAGTGTCCCGGTCACCCCCAGCAGTCCGTCCGGCCGGCGCCCGGTCGCCCGAAGCGCGCGCTGGTCGGTTCCGGACCTCGGAACCGACCGGACGCCGGGCACCGGTGCGTCCGGTGCTATCAGTAGCGGCGTCCGGTCGGCCGATTTTGGCCGATCCGAATCGTATCCAACTCGGTTTGTTTCCAAACTTGTTTGGTGCGATTTTTGGTGATTGGAAACGTCCTAGGACGCCTTCCTAAAAGGATAAGACCACCCTCCCCTATATAATGAAGGGGTTCATGGCCGATTTGATCCCATCTACATCCAATCGTCACAACACATCTACCAAACTCAATCTCCTCTCCTCCTCCTCTCCTTCTTCTTCTTCGCCGCCGATGCCATGAACGGAAGATCGACGACGACGACGCCCCAGAGCGGTCAGGCCGGCTAGGGCAGCCCATAGCCGCCGCCGCACGCGACGGCGACGGGGTCCCTCCCGGGCGTGTGGGGTTTCGGGTTTCAAGAGACTTCGCCGGCGTGTCTTGCGTACCGCGCTCCCGACGAGGCTCCTCCGACGACGTGTCTTGCGCATCGCGCTCATCGTTGGAGGCACAAGGTCCAGGTGTGGATATCCCTAGGTGCTTGCCGATCCCTCGATTTCGGCTTGCCCTACGTAGAGCGATCTTGCTCTTCTTATCTTTTGGTGTGTTACCGATTTTATCGTCAACACACTTTTTGGCGACTCCGCTGGGGAAAAGAGTTGTTTCGGTTCTACTTTGCAGCCGAATATATCTTTACCCTAGCCCTAATTCATCATTGATCTATCAATCTGTCGCTTGGTGTTTATCACGTACGAGTGAAGCAAATTTGGGCGTGTCGTGCTGTGATTTGAACAACTCCAAGATGGGCAAGGGCAAGGGCAAGGGCAGCGTCATTCCGGCGAGCCTCCGGCGAGGCGCCGCCGCAAGGGGTGGCAGACGGGAGTCGACGGACGACGCCGTCAGGTGAAGCAACGGCGTCAAGGCAACGACCAATGGGAAGCCGCCACGTCGCCCCTGCCGTTTTTCCCCGTCTCGACACCGTCACCTGCCACCGAGACATGTGTAATACATGTGGCGCCTACGTGGCGCGCCACGAGTGGCGTCCACATGGACCCACGTGGCACCCACGTGTATGGACCCATGTTGGTATTTCTAACGTCACTAACTAGTAATGGCGTTTAGAAAGAATATCGATGTTGCTTCGAGATAAAACTAAAAGAAATAATTCATTGCAGTTCATAGCATATCCGAAAAGGTTGTCATCCCTATAGTTAAACTACTAATATGCAAGGAATAAAATATTCGTACTATGCCTTGATAACTTCTTAATAAGTAAATAAACAATTATAACTAGGTATCAAGCGCCACGGATATGAATATACCATTGTAGCATTTTAACCGGGAGTAAGAACCAGGTGTTGAATTTATATTCTACCACAGGGGAAAGAAGTCTTCTATCGTGAATTAACTATGCATAGGTGCTAAACATCATAATCATCTCTCGTGTGCAAAGCTTAAGTGTTAAACTTATCAATTAATTAAACAAGGATCAAAGTTCACAATAAAGATAATGATAAAGTTCTTGATAAATAGATTCAACCAAAGTCATATCTAAGTGGGCAAAAATAGAAAGTGTCAAACAAAGTGGGACGATAGCAATTCATAGGCTAGCTAGCATTAGAAACTCCAATATGTAACTCTAAACTATAAGTTAGGATCTACTCAATTAGTGCAATACATCTAACAATCATCGAAGAAAGACTAATTAAATCCACACATGAGGACAAAATCCGTGAAGACTAAGGCCGAAACTTAGAACAACCCGAATAATATCATCCGCTAGGCCTACATAGGGGGATGGATTGCAAAGGACTCAATGATCTTTGTCACCACCACGATCTACCACACGACCCGGCACATAGGGTGCAAACGCAGGTAAATAAGATCTAATCACCACGATTATATCATCTCTACCACTCACCCTCCGATCTAAAGGATGAGCGCTATACGAATCCATGCATGAACATAACAGTAATTCAACTATGCTAAACGTGTAATCAAAGTAAATACTAGAACAAATAATCTCGAATATAAACATGATCAAGATATTCATATTAAGAACGTGTCTGGAACTTGAAGACTACTTACAATGAAGAACTTACAAGAACGAGGCCTGATCTTGAGCCGGCCTCCGACGATCCGGAGCGGATTTCTCCCTTCCTACTAGTTCTAATCTTGATTGCTACTCTTCCTAAAGCGATGTTTCTACAGCGTGGGATATGACTTGGATCTTGAAGCGTTGTTGCTGAATTGAGAACTTGATGATCTGAAAGGGGGGTCTAGGGGTCTATATATATGGGTCTTCTTATGTCTCTTCAGCTTCAGCAGGCAATGTGGTACTAATCTCCATGGGCCTTGATGATGTACGATGACCTTTGGATCAAACCGACATTAAACAACCGGTTTAGATCGCGTCTTAGAGGCGGTGGAGGAAGGTTCCGGAGACCGGGCTTGCGTGGCGGCCAAGCAGGGCCGATCGGCCCCATTATTGGGCCGATCGGCCCAGGAGGAGTCCCCCCTGGGTCCCGCCGCAAGCGCCGTGGCTTCGGAGTCTTCTAGATGATGTTTTCTTCGTTTTCAAGTTTGGTCCACGTCGGGATTAATCCGGAGCCTTCTAGAGTCTTTCTCGGAGTTGGATTGCGTTGCGTCGCGTAGTCGTATGGCTCGCGAACTCTGCTGTTTTTCTGTTTAGTCCCTGCAATTCACAACATTACCAAAACTGATGAAAATATGTTAGTGACCCCCTATTCTAGGTTGTTATTATTATTTATACCCTTTTCTCATGTTTAATTGATTAATAATTTTATATGATAACAAGTGTCAACAAACTCCCCCAAGCTTACCCTTTGCTAGTCCCTAGCAAAGCTATATGCTATAGTAGGATCGGGGAGTTGCTACTACGCTTTCATACCTCAAAAGTCTTGTGTTACTCGAAATAAATTCTCCTCTTAACCAGATTGTTCATACATTTTACCATGGGGTGTAGCCTTTTCACGAATCATAAGCAAGATAAAACAATCAAGTTAAGTACCATGTCTCAAGTTCTTTGATCAACTATCATCCTGGGGTTTTGTAGTATTTTTCAAAAGAAAACTCAGAGATCCTATGTATGACCCTCGTAAGTGGATGGTGGTAATGGAGTTACACAAGTGGCGGAACACACATAGTGGGATGATAGTGGTGAAGTGGATGAGGATGAAAGGTAGTAAATAGCCTTTAGCCTTTTCTAGTATTTTTCTTTTCAAGCATCTTGGACTATATCTCTCTTTCTAAAAATTGCTAGGACCTGGGCTGTCCATTCTTGGAGAGGTGGGCTTTGCCCCGGACTTGTGTCCATTTTTCTCTCTCCTTAGAGATGTGGGCCCTACTCACCCTCGGACACGTGTCCATTATTCATCTCTAAATATATTTTTATTATTAGGGAGGTAGGCCCTTCTCGCCTAGTATGACTTTTGTCCATTACTCTCCCTCTCTCGTCTCACTTTTTCTCTAGATATTTATTTTTCTTTTCTCTTTCTTTTTCTCTCTTTTTTTTCGAATGTAGCCCAGCCTTTATAAAAACACTGAGAGAGACATATCCAAAGATTGCAAGAGTTTATTTTTATATTTATGGCTAGCGGCTTTATGGAGTATGAGGATGCGTACTTCCGAGTTAGAAGCAACGTATTAGTGGAGTGGGATGATCTTGATGCGAATGATAAACTCTTAAGGGTCATAGCTAAGAAACTCATCATGTAATTTTATTTTCAAAGATAAAAACCAGGAGTCAAGTATCTCTAAGATTATGATAAACAGTAGCTCAACTTTTCATGTACTTTTATCTTTCAATGCTAAGACTCAGATTAAGCATGTGCTTCCCACAGGTGTTTGGGTTTAGAGCAAATTAAGCATTTAAAGCTTTGGGAGAATCTAAGTCCAAAGTGTAAGTACTTTTAAGAGGAATTAAGACGGAGCAACTATTCATCATCTCCTTAGCATCATCAAGATCATAATTAAAAGGAAGAAAGTAATCTAGCAAGTTCCAGCATTTATTTGACTCTTTAACACTAAGACTTTTAACTAAGACTCATTAACTCTAAGCAAATATAACTAGCTAATAAATAAGACATAGGATAGTGATACTTATAGTGGTAAATGGGGGTGCTCTCCCCCAAGCTTGATCTTGAAGTAGTTCTTTGTTCATCCTTAGAGCTTGCTCCTCTTTCGGGGTCTCCTTTAATGTTCTCCCTGTTAATATTAATTTCGCACATACCCGAAGGAACAAAATCTTAGGATGTTAATGTGAGCCTTCATGTGCTCACGTCTTTTTGGATTTTTATTATTAAAGGTGTGGACCTTCATGTGCCCACATATTTTTGAAATTTTTCTATGCAATAGGGATGCTAATGCAAAAACATATGAGTGCAATATTTTTGTATTTTTATTTTTATGCCACCACAGCAAGGAGTGCTTGCATGGGGCTTAGGAGACTGATGCAAATGCAGCAAACATATTTTTGAGATTTTCTAAGTGTAGGTTTAGAAAAAGTATATATGCTAAAGGAAACATGCTAATTGAAATATGCTTTGCAGAAAATTAAATATGCGAGATAAATACCGAAAGTTACCTCTCGGCGAGAGTTTAAAGCACTTACTCCCATGGCGTGGTGTCGTCTATGGGCCCTCGTATAAATGTTGTACCTGGTAAAGTTCCTTCAATGATCTCAAAGGGCGGCGTAGACGAAGTAGCCGAGGAAGTCGATTGTTCAGTTGTTGATGCCTGGCTATTTGGTTGGGTCTCGAAGGTGTACTTTTGTTGTTCTTCTTAGCGGGCAGCTTTCTTTCTTTTCCAAGATTGTTTTTGGTGGAGACCTCTCTGGTGTGGCGGTTGTTGATGCTCACTAACTCATATTTTTATGCATCAACAATTCATGGAAAAGGACTAAAATATAATTAGATAACCTTATTAGGGGATTCTACTAATGATTTCCATGAGTTTTGGTAAAGTTGTGATTTCTGGGGACTTAACGAGAAAAAAAAGCAGAGAAATGACGTGGCATACGACCCGACGTAACGCAACGCAATCCAACTCGAAACAAGTCTAGAAGGCTCCGGATTACTCCCGACGTGAACGAAACTTGGCACCGAAGAAAACATCATCTAGAAGACTCCGGAAGCCCACGACGCATCGCGGGACCCGAGTGGGACCCACTGGGCCGATCGCCCAAATATCGGGCCGATCGGCCTGCCTTTGGTGGCCAAGTCACCCCTGTCTCCGGAACCTTCCTCCACCGCCTCTAAGACGCAATCTAATCCGGGTCGTTTATGGTCGGTTTGATCCGATGGCGTCGGTGGGAGCACGAGATTAGTACCACATCGCTCGCTGAAGTTTGAAGAGACATAAGAAGACCCATATATAAACAGCCCCAGACCCCCCTGTCTCATAATCAATATGATCTGAAGCCTCAAGTCATCATCAAGAAGGAGATCAAGAAGAAGCCAAGGCAGGAGAAGAAGAGGAGACACCAAGAGATAGGATAGCTAATTCATAGCTCTAATCTAGAGCCTAGTTTAGATAGAAAGTCGAGTTTAGAGAAGAGAGAGTGTATGCTCCGGTTCGGATCGATAAGTTACACTATGGATCAATATAATTATTGTTCTCATACACCTTTGTGCTATTTCATTATTATGCATGCAATTAGTCTACTTACACTTTATTCTAGTCATAGCATATTTGATATGTTCATTATTCATGGTAATTCAAAGCACTTATTCGTAGAGCTCCTAGTATATTACAATTTGTATGCTAGGTAATAGAGAGTATGTAAGCATGGTGCTTAGATATAATTTATTTGCGGATTCACCTTATATGCCGGGTCGTGTGGTAGATCGTAGTGGTGACAGCACTATTGAGTCCTTTGCAATCCATCCCCCGTGTATAAGACTAGTCGATAATGGTTCTTGGGATTATCTTGTTTCGTTCCTGATTTTCTTAAGTAATCTTCGGGGTGCACATTCTTATTTATGGTTTTGATATATATATGATCTTATGCTATGCCTGTCTAAACATTTTGTAGATTCTTTGTATGCTACTTAAGAACTGTCCCTTTGTCATAAATCCAATCCTAATCTTACTAGGAATTAATCTTATCCTATGCTCACCACGTGCATCTCTACCTGTCTCATATACCTTATCATTATTATCTATTATTGGCTCATCCTGTTTAAGTAAATGCTAAACCACCAAATCTCATTAGTATTCTATCACTGTCTTTAATCATTTGAACTGCCTATCATATCTTCCTCGTGGATTCGATATTTAAAACCCTTCCCGGGTGAAATGCTCACTGGACATCCGTGCGCTTGCGGATCTATTTCTCTGTAAGCTAACAAATACCAACAAGCATTTCTGGCGCCGTTGCCGGGGAAGACTTTGATAGCTGCTCTTTTTGATTATTGATAGATGAATACTAAGTGTGGATTTGCTACTTAGCACCTCTGCTTAAACAGAATTACCCGTGTATTGTCTATTAGTCTATCTTATGCAGGGTAATTGATTAATATTTCCGAAGCGACCTACAGTAAGAGAATCCAGTGTACCTAAACTTCATGAACCATTAAACATTGGAACCCTGCCCAAGTCGACGTCACAAGAATTCAAGTGACGAATAAAGTTTGCACAACTCACAAATTCTATTTGTGAGTAAAGGTAAGTATGATCGAACGTGAGAAGGTTTTTAAACTTTTTGAATAATTATATTAGTCTCACCATGATCATACCCCTTCATCTCTATAAAACTTTTATGCTACCTCTGTTTACTATAGTATGCTTAAGTTTTGAAATATCTTCATACACCTTAGACATGATGCTTAGTTTAATTTCATGGCTCAAGTTAAACATGGTGTTTAGTTTGATTCCTGAAACCGCAAGGTGTGTTGTTTTTATTTCTAAAGGCTTCTAAATTAGACGTGGTGTTTAGATTAAATTGCCTTCTTAAATTGAGTTGGACATTATGTCTAGGTTGATTTTTGGACCTGATAGTATACTTTAGTAGATTCTGGTTATCTTTGTTAGACTAACCCCCCCGAAAAAAATTATCAAATCCAATTTGGGAAAAGAAATTAGCTTACATAAAGGTATGTGACAAACTCCAACAACTCGCAAAAAAGAAGACTCAACTCACTCCTTATGAGAGGACGAACCGTAAGTGCCTAAATACTCAATTTGTCTTTTGTCAGTTAAGTTACCTTTGCCTTAGCCACGCTTTAAGTGCAACCGCTTCATAATAATAATAATAAAAACGAAAACAAATATATATAATCGTGCTAAGTTTTTAAAGAACCATCATTATGTTAGCACAAATAAATCATATGGACAATAATCCTTTTTTCAATATCATTGCTATCCTTCGGATATATGTCCACTAATACATTTGCGGGAAAGAATGCGGGCGGCCACGTTCATGGACCTACCTCACTTCCACTACCAAACAGAGGAGTACCAAGCCAGGAGGCTGATGAGAAGCAGGATCAACGTCAACTTACATCATCTTGCTTACACAAGAAATACACCGGTAGGAACGCACTCCAATCAATGACGGGCCAATACAAAGAGAAGTCACAATAATGCCCTGAAACCATGGAGGACAAGGATGTCACCAATACGGTTTCTCCCTTGATCATCAAGACGACCAGTGTGCTACACACCATCAAGAAGAACACTCCACACCACGTCGTTAGAAGACAAAGCTAATCAAGGAGGGACTCCAAGTTTACATCTCAAACGAGCATCCTTTTCGTCAACCGTAAGTAAAGGAAGATGAAGAAGAATTGACAAAGGAGGATCAATTGGTCTGTCGGCATCCTCATCCCTCGGCCGATTAAAAGAAGAAGAAAGAAAATGGATTGGTACGAGGGAGAGGACGAACACAATAAGATTCCATCAAAGACCGACAGTCACAACACACTCAAGGAGATGATGAACAGTCAACCCTGACTTTAAGCGCCGAGTGACACAGAGTTTGAGCTTGGGAGGAAGACTAATTCCGCTAGAAGATGATCCGACAAGGCTCTCCCTCCTCTCAGACTCCCACCGTTCCGACACAGAAAAAAAATGAAGGGAAGATGATATGAGGAAAAGAGGACAAGACGCTTAACTACCACACATGCCACGAGAAAACCACCATGAGGTGTTACGACATTGCCATGATCCTACAATAAAGGTAACATCTTAAGGTAAGTGTCCTAATCAATAAAGCTTTACTCTAATCATGGCATGCTTACTAAGGAGTTAAATATGTTAGCTCACAACCTTACTTAGATTAATCTGAATAGCTCAACATGTTAGCTCTTAGTTTCTTACCCCTGTCTCTCTAGTTTTCTCTACTTTAGTTTGCGATGTTATAAATGCCACATTCATACCCATCGTCTGATCTTTTCACCTTTGTCACAAATAAATGAAACACATTATGCTACCATGGTTATATGTGCTCAAGGTTAAAGTAGAATGAATACAATTCTGGTTTTGTTGGTGTTTTCCCACCAGCAGAGCCTATGCACTTGATCTCTACCTTGACTTTGTGAGCAGGACACACTTTGTGCCAGTTAATGTCCTGCCTACAACATGCACAACATACAAGGAACATGGGTGATGCCATCCTCGGAATCACAACCCCAAGAGACGCAACTTCAAGATCAGACGAAGCACCCAAAAAGCAAGCCTAAGAAGAACAAGACGCGGAGAAATCACAAGTTGGATACGGAGCTGACGGACAAGGAAGACATTAATAAGATTTAAGAAAAGTCCACCCAGCTCCCATCAACCAAGCACGCCTAACCAGCCACTCCAGAAAGGTCTCCACCGAAGAAACAAGCTTGGAGGAAGAAAGAAGACACGCCTACCAAGGGAGACAACAAGAGTACACCTTCGAAAGACCTACCACCACCTGCGTCACTGACCGATCAAACACCGTCGGCTACCTCATCTACGCCACTCATCGAGATCATTGAAGGCACCACACCAAACACGACATCCCGACGAGATTCCATAGATGACAACACGCCACGAGTAAGTACTCGAAACTCTCGCCGAGAGGTAACTTCGGTATTTATACGCATATTTAAATTTTTCGCATAGCATATTTCAATTAGCATGTTTCCCTTAAGCATATTTACTTTTCTAAAAACCTGCATTAGAAAATCACAAAATTATGTTTCTTTGCATTTGCATTAGTTCCTTAAAAGCCCCATGCAAGCACCCCTTGCTGTGGTGACATAAAAATAAAAATACAAAAAATATTGCACTCATATGTTTTTACATTAGCATCCCTATTGCATAGAAAAATTCTCAAAAATAGGTGGGCACATGAAGGTCCACACATTTTTCTAAAAATCCAAAAGAAGTGAGCACATGAAGGCTCACAACATAATCCTAGAATTTGTTCCTTCGGGTATGTGCGAAATTAATATTTGCAGGGGAGAACATTTAAGGAAAACCAGAAATGAACAAGTTCCAAGGACGAATAAAAAGACTACTTCAAGATCCAAATTTTGGGGAGAGCACCCTCATTTATTACGATAAGTATTATCCTATCTATTTTAAATATTAGCTAGTTAGTATATTTGCTTAGAGTAATGAGTCTTAAATAAAAGTATTAGTGTTAAGAGTCCAATAAATATTAGAAGCTTGCGAGTTAGCTCTCTTTTCTTTAATTATGATCTTGATGATATATGCTAAGGAAATGATGAATAGTTGCTCCACCTTAATTCCTCTTAAAAGTACTTACACTTTGGACTTAGATTCTCCCTAAGCTTTAAATGCTTAATTTGCTCTAAACCCAACACTGTGGGAAGCACATGCTTAATCTAAGTCTTAGCATTGAAAGATAAAAGTGCATGAAAAGTTGAGCTACTGTTTATCATATTCTTAGAGATACTTGATCCCTGGTTTTTATCTTTGAAAATTATAAAATTACATGATGAGATCCTTAGTTATGACCCTTAAGAGTCTATCATCCGCATCAAGATCATCCCACTCCACCAAATATGCTGCTTCTAACCCGGAAGTACGCATCCCCATACTCCATCAAGCCGCTAGCCATATTATAAAAATAAATTCTAGCAATTTTGGATATGTCTCTCTCAACGTTTTTATTAGATTCTGGGCTACATTCGAAAAAAAAAGAAAAAGAAAGGAAAGAAAAGAAAAATAAATATTCAGAGAGAAAAGTAAGACAAGAGAGGGAGAGTAACGGACAAAAAGTCATACTAGGCGAGAAGGGCCTACCTCCCTAAATAATAAAAATATATTTAGAGATGAATAATGGACACGTGTCCGAGGGTGAGTAGGGCCCACATCTCTAAGGAGAGAGAAAAATGGACAAAAGTCCGGGGCAAAGCCCACCTCTCCAAGAATGGACAGCCCAGGTCTTAGCAATTTTTAGAAAGAGAGATATAGTCCAAGATGCTTGAAAAAAAAAATATATACTAGAAAAGGCTAAGGCTATTTACTACCTTTCATCCTCATCCATTCGCCACTATCATCCCACTATGTATATTCCACCACATGTAACTCCACTAAATACCATCTACTTAAGAGGGTCATACATAGGATCTCTGAGTTTTCTTTTGAAAAATATTGCAAAACCCCAGGATGATAGTTGATCAAAGAGTTTGAGACATGGTACTTAACTTGATTGTTTTATCTTGCTTATGATTCATGAAAAGGCTACGCCCCATGGTAAACAGGTATGAGAGAGAGCAATCTGGTTAAGAGGAGAATTTATTTCTGATAAACACAGTACTTCTGAGGTATGAAAGCGTAGTAGCAACTCCTGATCCTACTATAGCATATAGCTTTGCTAGGGACTAGCAAAAGGGTAAGCTTGGGGGAGTTTGTTGATGCTCACTAACTCATATTTTTATGCATCAACAATTCATGGAAAAGGACTAAAATATAATTAGATAACCTTATTAGGGGATTCTACTAATGATTTCCATGAGTTTTGGTAAAGTTGTGATTTCTGAGGGACTTAACGTAAAAAAACAGCGAGAAATGACGTGGCATACGACCGACGTAACGCATAACGCAATCCAACTCGAAACAAGTCTAGAAGGCTCCGGATTACTCCCGACGTGAACGAAACTTGGCACAAGAAGAAAACATCATCTAGAAGACTCCGAAGCCACGACGCATCGCGGGACCCCAGTGGGACCCACTGCGGGCCGATCGCCCAAATATCGGGCCGATCGGCCTGCCTTTGGTGGCCAAGTCACCCTGTCTCGGAACCTTCCTCCACCGCCTCTAAGACGCAATCTAATCCGGTCGTTTATGGTCGGTTTGATCCGATGGCGTCGGTGGGAGCACGAGATTAGTACCACATCGCTCTTGAAGTTGAAGAGACATAAGAAGACCCATATATAAACAGCCCTGGACCCCCTGTCTCATAATCAATATGATCCGAAGCCTCAAGTCATCATCAAGAAGGAGATCAAGAAGAAGCCAAGGCAGGAGAAGAAGAGGAGACACCAAGAGATAGGATAGCTAATTCATAGCTCTAATCTAGAGCCTAGTTTAGATAGAAAGTCGAGTTTAGAGAAGAGAGAGTGTATGCTCCGGTTCGGATCGATAAGTTACACTATGGATCAATATAATTATTGTTCTCATACACCTTTGTGCTATTTCATTATTATGCATGCAATTAGTCTACTTACACTTTATTCTAGTCATAGCATATTTGATATGTTCATTATTCATGGTAATTCAAAGCACTTATTCGTAGAGCTCCTAGTATATTACAATTTGTATGCTAGGTAATAGAGAGTATGTAAGCATGGTGCTTAGATATAATTTATTTGCGGATTCACCTTATATGCCGGGTCGTGTGGTAGATCGTAGTGGTGACGGCACTATTGAGTCCTTTGCAATCCATCCCCGTGTATAAGACTAGTCGATAATGGTTCTTGGGATTATCTTGTTTCGTTCCTGATTTTCTTAAGTAATCTTGGGTGCACATTCTTATTTATGGTTTTGATATATATATGATCTTATGCTATGCCTGTCTAAACATTTTGTAGATTCTTTGTATGCTACTTAAGAACTGTCCCTTTGTCATAAATCCAATCCTAATCTTACTAGGAATTAATCTTATCCTATGCTCACCACGTGCATCTCTACCTGTCTCATATACCTTATCATTATTATCTATTATTGGCTCATCCTGTTTAAGTAAATGCTAAACCACCAAATCTCATTAGTATTCTATCTTTTGTCTTTAATCATTTGAACTGCCTATCATATCTTCCTCGTGGATTCGATATTTAAAACCCTTCCCGGGTGAAATGCTCACTGGACATCCGTGCGCTTGCGGATCTATTTCTCTGTAAGCTAACAAATACCAACACCGGTGCAGCGTTCAAGATGGGTAGGAGCTGAGTGTATTTTTCCTTGATGTCTTTTTCTATTCTCTCAATGTGCTCCATCTTCGAGTCCAGCTTTTGTTGTAGTCTCTGGAGACGCTTTTGGCTCTTGGTCTTTCTTCGGGGCTGTTCATAGTTAGTATAAGTATTGAAGAAACAGCGTATCTTTTACCTTGAATCTGGAAGTGGATCTCGCCCGTCCTGATGTAGATGATAGCTCTTGTAGTGTTCAGGAATGGTCTTCCAAGTACTATGGGAGGATCTTATTCTTCTTCTCCCATGTCCATGACTAAAAAGTCAGTGAGGACGTAGCAGTCCTTGATTTTGATGGGGACGTTTCGTGCGATACCTTCCGGGACTCGGTATGATTGGTCCGCCATCTGTAGCATTACATAGGTGGAACACAAAGGCAAATTACCATATATTAATTGATACGTTACCTTTGACATTAAGTTGATGCGATCCGTGTCGCAGACAACTTCTTTGGAAGTTCCATTGATTAATGGAGCAGTGGATTGATGGAACTCCAGGGTCGTCTAGCTTCTCTAGCGGTGGTGGAATGTGCTGAGTCTTGCGTTCTGTTGGGACTTGATTGATCATCAAGACTCGTTCCACGTGTGGTCGAGGTTGACGGTTCTTCTTATTCTTGCTTCTTCTTTTTGTCCTCTCCTCGGCGGCCCGATGCGTGTACTTCGTGGTACGGTAGTGGTACGGTTGGAGCAGGGGGAGCTAGGGTCTTGTGTTTGCAGTTGAATCTCTCCCTCTGTCCATTGACTGTGAAGACGATCTTTGCGGTGTCGGCGTAGATGATGGCCTTGGTGGTGGCAAGGAAAGGGCGGCCCAGAATGATCGGGGCGTTCTTACCTTTACCCGTATCCAGGACCACGAAATCGGTGGCCACATAGAGCTTACCGATGTAAAGACAAACGTCTTCCAGGATGCCATCGGGATAGCATAGCGACTGATCTGCAAGTTGTAGGCACATGGTTGTGTATAGTAAATCTGAACCTGGCTCAAGGTTTACCTTAGGCATAATGTTGACACTTGAGCCAAAATCGACGAGTGCGTCGTAGGTGCGGGCGCCGATTTCAATGGTGACGACTGGTCTCCCTGGATCTCCTTTCTTGGCGGGCATACCCCAGTCAGCACAATTCAGTCCTCCTCGTGCATCCTTGGTCTGAATACCTGCATAGTAGACATCAACAAGATTTGCAAATTCTAATTCTTCCGGCCGCCCGAATCTTACAAGGTTAGGCATAGGAGCGATAAAGCCAGTGAGACAATTGAGATTCTATCATTTTATTGAAGCTATCTTTGGTTCTTTATTGCAGAAGAAAAGCTTTCCATTTTAGTATTAATAGTTTCTAGCATTTTATCATTGGAAGCTAACTTTTTAGACAGATTATCCATAAGTCTACCTTGGTTTTGTACTAACTCTCTTAAAGGTGGAAAATTATTGAAAGAGTTATTACCTTGATAGTTACCTGAGTAGTTACCTTGGTAGTTGGGTCTCTGTTGATTCCATCCTTGATTCGGGGGACGATACTGGTTGTTGTTGTTGTTGATGTAGTTCACGTCCTCTTCCAGCTCGGGACATTGGCTGCCCGAGTGTCCAGTGTTACCACATTCTTCACATGTCATGCGGGAGTCGAAGAGTTGCATGACTTCCTTTTTCTCAGGAGCTTTGTCTTCAAGCTTCTTCATAATTAAATCCATTTTGGCAGACAGCATGTCTACCTCTTTCAGCTTGGTGCATTCCCCTCTCTTTCTTGCGGGGTTGACGGTCCTCATTCCAAGCTTGGTTTGACGCCATCTTCTCCACAAGGTCAGTAGCATGATTTAGTGTAAGGGACAGGAAAGCACCTCCAGCAGCAGCGTCCATGGTTTCACGGGTGTTTTTGTTAAGCCCGTGGTAGAAGGTCTGCATGAGTAGCCAGTTCTCCATTCCATGGTGTGGGCATTCAGTGATGTAGTCTTGGAAGCGCTCCCACGCCTGCCGAACGGATTCGTCGTGTTCTTCTTTGGAAACTTGAGATTTTCCCCGTAAGGCGTTGGTTTTGCCTATAGGGAAGAACTTTGCCAGGAAGGCAGTAGAGCAAAGTGTCCAAGTAGTGAGTTTGTCTTTGTTGGCGTAGAACCACTGCTTCGCTCGTCCCAAGAGTGAGAATGGGAATAGACGAAGTAGGATTGCATCACTTGAGACATCTTTGATGGTGAAGGTGCCACAGATCTCTAGGAAGTGTTGTAGGTGAGCATTGGCATCTTCATGGGCTTTTCCACAGAATTGGCTAGCTTGTACCATGTTGATGAGTGCAGGCTTGAGCTCAAAAGCGTTGTCTCCCACATCGACTACCGGCCCAGTGCGGATGTTGGCCGTAGTCGGTGCAGAGTACTCACGGAGGGTCTTGTTCGCCATTACTTCGAACACGGGTGCTAAGCTTCGCACAGTGGAGGAGTCTTCCGAGGTAGTGATCTTAGGTTGAGACTTCAACTTGGATCTTGCCTCCTTCAAAAGTTTTTTCGGATCGGACTGAAGTTTTTCGGGAAGATTCCTTTTCATACATTACCCTAAAATAGATAGGAAGAATAATAACGAGGGTAAACTTGTTTAAACAATTGATAAATTTAATACTTTACAATGCGTGAGAGAGATGTATGCAAGTTATTCCTATATTTATATTTTATTGGGCTATAGACTTCCTTTCCCCAGGAACGGCGCCAAAAATGCTTGTTGGTATTTCTAACGTCACTAACTAGTAATGGCGTTTAGAAAGAATATCAGACGTTGCTTCAAATAAAACTAAAAGAAATAATTCATTGCAGTTCATAGCATATCTGAAAAGGTTGTCATCCCTATAGTTAAACTACTAATATGCAAGGAATAAAATATTCGTACTATGCCTTGATAACTTCTTAATAAGTAAATAAACAATTATAACTAGGTATCCGCAGTTTACAGATATGAATATACCATTGTAGCATTTTAACCGGGAGTAAGAACCAGGTGTTGAATTTATATTCTACCACAGGGAAAGAAGTCTTCTATCATGAATTAACTATGCATAGGTGCTAAACATCATAATCATCTCTCGTGTGCAAAGCTTAAGTGTTAAACTTATCAATTAATTAAACAAGGATCAAAGTTCACAATAAAGATAATGATAAAGTTCTTGATAAATAGATTCAACCAAAGTCATATCTAAGTGGGCGAAAATAGAAAGTGTCAAACAGTGGACGATAGCAATTCATAGGCTAGCTAGCATTAGAAACTCCAATATGTAACTCTAAACTATAAGTTAGGATCTACTCAATTAGTGCAATACATCTAACAATCATCGAAGAAAGACTAATTAAATCCACACATGAGGACAAAATCCGTGAAGACTAAGGCCGAAACTTAGAACAACCCGAATAATATCATCCGCTAGGCCTACATACGGGGGATGGATTGCAAAGGACTCAATGATGCTGTCACCACCACGATCTACCACACGACCCGGCACATAGGGTGCAAACGCAGGTAAATAAGATCTAATCACCACGATTATATCATCTCTACCACTCACCCTCCGATCTAAAGGATGAGCGCTATACGAATCCATGCATGAACATAACAAGAATTCAACTATGCTAAACGTGTGATCAAAGTAAATACTAGAACAAATAATCTCAAATATAAACATGATCAAGATATTCATATTAAGAGCGGTGCGGAACTTGAAGACTACTTACAATGAAGAACTTACAAGAACGAGGCTGATCTTGAGCCGGCCTCCGACGATCCGGAGCGGATTTCTCCCTTCCTAGTAGTTCTAATCTTGATTGCTACTCTTCCTAAAGCGATGTTTCTACTGGCGTGGGATATGACTTGGATCTTGAAGCGTTGTTGCTGAATTGAGAACTTGATGATCTGAAAGGGGGTCTAGGGGTCTATATATATGGGTCTTCTTATGTCTCTTCAACTTCAGCAGGCAATGTGGTACTAATCTCCATGGGCCTTGATGATGTACGATGACCTTTGGATCAAACCGACATTAAACAACCAGTTTAGATCGCGCCTTAGAGGTGGTGGAGGAAGGTTCGGAGACCGGGCTTGCGTGGCGGCCAACCAGGGCCGATCGGCCCCATTATTCGATCGCCGGCCGGGGGAGTCCCCCCGGGTCCCGTCGTGCGTCGTGGCTTCGGAGTCTTCTAGATGATGTTTTCTTCGGTATCAAGTTTGGTCCACGTCGGGATTAATCCGAGCCTTCTAGAGTCTTTCTCGAGTTGGATTGCGTTGCGTCGCGTAGTCGTATGGCTCGCGAACTCGCCGTTTTTTTCGTTTAGTCCCCCGCAATTCACAACATTACCAAAACCGATGGAAATATGTTAGTGACCCCCTATTCTAGGTTGTTATTATTATTTATACCCTTTTCTCATGTTTAATTGATTAATAATTTTATATGATAACAAGTGTCAACAACCCACTCCTCGTGTACACTTAATTAATTGCTAAGTACACCCGAGTATTGTACACGTAGTATTGAAAATAGACTTTCCGGTGTCGAAAAAATTTTTAAAATTTGTAAATTCATTATTTGATTTATAGAATTTTATCATTTAATTAGTTCCAATTTTATTACATGATAAAAATTATATTATAATATTACCCTAATGATTTAATTAGGGATTAATATTATAAAATCCATAACTCATGCATACTAACTCCGTTTCGCGTGAAACGACTTCCATAATTCGTCTAAAATCTAGCTCTATGCATCTAACCCATTGCCACCATAATGTTCTATGCTTGTTTTATATGTTCCAGTTCAAGCTAGGGTTTACCGCCAATCTCAATTAGAACCGACGACCCGATTAGGAGCTCCCGTCCGAAGCAGAACTAGGATCGTTCGACGCCATGCCGATTTGTAAGAACCTCCCAGGCAAGTCCTTATCCCCTAATCATGACCTTAATAATGTGATGAGATAATGATGATGATGATGATAATCTGATTAGTATATAGTGGTATGAGCCTGATAACTTAGCTTTGGAGCTAAGTCGGATGACGTAATCACCCACGTTATCTAAACTCATACGTTGTAATCAAGTATAACCTAAGATTGTTTAATGAACCCTAATCAACAAAAGAGGTGGGTGATAGTAATTCATTGTGAGATGGATTGCTACAGGAATCGCCGTGAGGGGATTCCTGCGGAGAGATACTCGCCTTCCCTAAGGACCGGTTCATAAGACCTTCTACCTAGTGAGATATTTCGTACATCCACACGTCGTTTATGGGACGGCTTGATTCACACCCCGTTGGGTTGAGGTATAATTGGGATCCAAGGTGGCCGGAGCAGGCAAACGATCGATTAGGAGCAGACATGGGGAGAGTGGCCCCATGGTCCGGTTGGCGTGGATGCTGAGTGGTCTTCCACGGAAGTGTTTGGGCGTGGATGCTGAGTGGTCTTCCACGGAAGTGTTTGGGCGCGGTGGCGCAGTGCTAGAGGCACATATTGATGATTTGAGATTGAGAGTGATGTTGACAGTATAGGTTGGGTAATTAGGTATTACCTGTAAAGCCGCGGGTGATTTGGTATCACCATATTGTCTAGGGTGATGCGTCATCCTTGTGGTGGCGTGTTGTCCTTCCAACCCCTGAAAAGTCGTGGTGAAGATTATACCAATATACCTAGAGTAGCACTCAAGCGGGTACGGATCTCGTTAGGCCTGTCGAACCATAGGCCATGGTGTAGACAACGCCTATCGTGTGGGGAAATTTGTACAACCTCTGCAGAGTTTATTGAATCTATTCGAATAGCCACGTCCTTGGAATGGGCGAATGCTAGGCAAGAACATCTATGATTAGAATAACTACCGTTTGTGATGATGTGAAGGTGATGACCAGATGAGATAATCCCGGGAACTAGCAAGAGCAGTTTTAGAGACTCTGCTAGGGCCCAAACCCTAAATACACCAAACCACCCCTGGTTTGGACTTGCTGAGTACCTTTGTACTCACCCCTCTGTTTTTACAGATATCGGCATATCCGAAGGTAAGGTCGCTGTCGAAGTAGGAGACCAACGACGTAGGAATTTACAAGACGTTTCTTAGGAGAAAGACGTAGAAGTCCAGAAATTCCATCCGCGCTCAAGTTGCCTGTGGAACATGGAGTAGTGTCCAGACGGTCTAGTACCTCAGTAGAACCGTCACAGATAAACCACTGCTTCACAGTTGGCTACTCTGATCAATATAATCCAGGGTGGTGTCTTCACACCGCTGTAAGTCCTTCTATCCTATGTCAATATATGCTCGGAATAGTTCATCTATAACTGAATTCCATTACTGTGACTCGGTAACGTATTGGTAGCGTGATCCTGGCGCCAATACGCGAGATTAAAAGTCCCATTAAAAGTGGGGCGTGACAGAGTGGTATCAGAGCCAGGTTGACCGTATAGGATGGAAAAACTATCTGGATTAAATTATTGGCACATACTTCTAAAATTTTACTTAAGGATTCCTACTTAGAGACTTGAGCACCAATCTGAATAACCTTATGTTGCTTACATGTCGATATTATCAGTGATGCAACAGATGGACGGATGGTCATACACTGATGGACTGACCTTTGGGACATTTCAAAAGCTTCTCTGGGAAATTCTCTCACAACTAGGGTACACTCAGAAGCCTCAGTACTATTACCGAGTGTCTGATGAGAATGGAATACCCGAATGTGTGATGATTGTGCAAGAGTACCGTGAAGCAAGATCCCACAAGGCACCATTATGTGACAAGTCCTAGTTAAGTAGTGATGTCCTAAGTTAAACTGCCATAGTCGCAGGCTTGTTGTAACTACGAACCTCGTTACTAGACCCCTAGTAGCAGTAGTAGTAGCTACGAGCTGTTATGGTAACTCATGGTTCTAGTCTTAGTAGTAGCGAAGTCGCACAATAAATTGTCATGACAGTCGCAATGTGTGATGTGACCTTATATCATCTATGTAACTGTCTGTGATGTGATACATTGATGCGCTTGTTTGTTTAATATAATGTTGTGATCTTTTCAATCCTATGGAAATTTTCCCATTATTACTACCTACAGTAATCGATGCATGGAAGAATTCGATAGGATCAGTGAACGTGATGAAGATTCCCTCAAGTCACGAGTAATAAGACAAGTTTCAAACAAACTAAGTTCGCCGTGACTAACTTTTCATACGATTCACAGCAGGTAAGTTTGTATTGTTTCCCAACACCAGTGTTACTAGGATACCCCAAAGTCTATCCCTACTTAAAATGCTTGCTTTCCCTCTAATCCTTAGTTAGGTAGACCCTATCGTACATTGTGCTTTTCCCTCCCAATCTTTCTAGTCAAAATAGATTAGGAGCTAACCTGCAGGAACATAACGACAACAAGTGGACTCCACGACTGTAGACGTTGAACCATGCCAGTGTTCATCCCTACAGCCGTCACACGCCGTCGCCTCAGTAGTACTGTGACCGACGACCGTGCAACATTGCCGACATACTGTCACCTCAATGCCGAAAGCTGTGGATACTATTGATACTTTGACCCCAAACCCCGACCGACGAAGCTGCTGAAGACACCGTGCAATAGATCAAGAGGCAATCAGTGCCAGTAATGCAAGCCGGAGCCGAAGATTAGTACTACAAGCTGAAGATTGACAGAAGACTACAGTGATTAGAGACGGTCATCAAGCCCATAAAAGGAAATATTTATGCCCAAGAGAAAACAGATACCCCAGAGGCATACAGAAATGCTATGAAACGATATGCCGACAGTAGAGAGGACACACAATTTCCAATATAGGGAATCCACCGGCTAAGGCCACACAGTCCCCACAACCACACCACCATCGCAAGGTCAATGAATACAGGAGACTCACTCCCGTTCCTTCCACCACACACCATAGCCGCAATACCAGTCGACCAAGCTTCTCCTAGAAGCCATCGCCTTCGACCCACTATAAAAAGGAGCACCACCATTGCTCTCACCTCCAACCCACTCCAAACATTCCACTGCTACCCCCATCTTTCACCCTCTGCCATCACACTCCTTGCCATCCACCCACCAAGAACTATCACCAACCACAGCCGAAATGGCCGGCACTTGGGTTAGCAGCCAGTGCATCAACACCCCTGGATTTCCCCAGCTTCTCTACCACACCGCCCAGAACCTTGGCATCAGAGAGCCCCCTGAGTATGAGGGTAGTGAATACGAAGAGCGCGGCACCCATCGTTGCAAAGTCACCCACCAAGAGCCCGGACTCCACCAGGTCACCACCACCGGCAGAAGACCGACAAGAAGGACCACCCCTACCCCTCGGTCAGGCAACGCCAAGAGAAGAAGCCCCAGTGCAGAGCCAAGTACAGGACCCGCAGAAGCCGAAGCCACCATGACCGACGCTATAGAACCGCCACTCCCAAGGGAGGTGTAACTGTAGAGTAGCATTCCCTTTCGCTCTACTGTTGTACTCCCCCTTGAAGTTATCAAGATCATTGTGCTTGATCCACGATCCAAATGCGAGCATCAACAAAGAAAAATTGACGGGTGCCAACGCATAAAAGCCACAGAGCAAATAATAAGTAGAAAATTTTTCTAAGTGGGGTAGTGTGGTAAATAAAAGAAATTTTGGAAGAAGAAAAATACAAATGGGCGAGAATAAGAAGAAACAGAGAAATATGGAAATGGGCTAAGACGAGAAACTAAAGAAGCAACAGAAGACTAAGGGATTCAGACGAGGAATATAATGCCAAGCTCACGATGATCAAGTACTCGTAAGAATCCGCACAAATGAGATACACCACAGGAGACCGCGAAGGAACAAGCAGGAAGACAGGCACTAGAAGACTTCAGAAGACCTTAGAAGACCGAAGACCCTAGGGGAATCAGTCCTCTAAGTGGAATAGCCACCAGAGAAGACCCGAAGATTTCAAAGACAGATGCAAGACCAAGAAGATGGGGTAAAAGCAGCAGTAGTCACCAACGGCAGGAGGCATACCCTCCGCAGTGTCGTGTTGCCCTAGAAATAGAGTAGCACGATAATGGTAGAGGTTCGGTAACGACAGCACCGTAAGCAATGGAAAGTTTCCCTCCCTCTCTATCTCTCTATTCCGTTAGGCCTCAAATTAGGATCTTCACTCTGTAGACTAGGAATCTCGGGGACGAGATTCATCTAAGTGGGGTAGATTTGTAACACCCGTGTTTTTGCATCATTTTAAAATTCACTAAAAATTTGAACTTTTTGAATTACAACTAAAACTTGATTTATTTTTCCGCAAAACTAAAAAACCACGATTTGAAAACCCCGCATTTCAAAACTTTCACCATCTAGAATATTAGGGTTTGTTGTTTCTTGTCGAGCTTATGGTGACAAAGGATGCAAGGTAGGTCCTAGATTTTTAATTATGGAATATATTGCATGAGAAGTGATTTACAAGTTTACTCTGGGAATCAAATACCGCAACTCGTGTGTATTAAAATATATATGAATATTTTTAGGAGCACAATAAATAAATATTCTCGGCAGTAAAAGTCAAGGGAATACAAAAGTGCTCATATGAATATTTGTAATATATAAATTACACATGAAATGATAAAACTCGGGGAAAGATATGTGTGCACAAATATATATACACATATTTACACAAGTACTATTAAATAAATATTTTCATGTATACCAGTCATGAAGATACATATATATGAGTGCTTGTGTAAATACCTACAATATATACTTACACACATAAAATAATGAGAAGGGAAAATAAGTAGGAGGAGAAAGAATAAAGAAATGGAAAAGGGAGAAGAAATCAGGAAAGAGCTCTCGGGCTCAATCCCTTCCTTCCCTTCCCTTCTGGCCCGGCCCAGCGGCCAACGGCCTTCCTCTTCTTTCCCACTTCAGCACCGAGCAGGCCGGCCCACCCAAGCGCAACGCAACGCGAGGCCCAGCTCTCCCTTGTCCACTTCTCTTTCACCGACGACTGGACCCCGCCCTCGTCTTCTTCCTCCTGTCGACGGCGACCACGAAACAGCGCCGCCCAATCTCGCTGCCTTCACGCCCGGCCAAGCTAGCGAGACGGCGTGGACCAGCGTACGAGGGAAGGCTCGAGCTCCACGCCGAGGCGTCACATCGGATAGGCCGCTCGCCCCTCGCCTTGAATGCCGCACGGGCGCCAACGGCGGCATTGTGCGCACGGCCGCGCGCGACACCTCGCCCGCCGCCGTCTTTGTGGATGAAGACGAGGGAGCAGCACACCTCGTGGAAGGAGTGCACGGGCGCGAGTAGGACACGGAGAGCTCCAGCTGTGGGATCGGCCGCACAAAGCACCGAGTCCACGTGTACGATCGCGCCGCAGACCGCCCACGCCGCCATGACCGTGGCGGCCGCCATCGTGGGCGGCGACGCGACGATGGACGGCTCGCGGACGCGACGCGGCAGCGACATCGCTTTCGGCCAGCCAGGCACCAGCCGGAGACCCCAATCCCACGAGGCATGGTCGGGAAAAGATCGCGGCCGGAGTCGCCGGCGAGACCTCCGTGGCGCGGCTATAAATAGCACCCACCGAGCTCACGATCGATCCATCCGACCCCTCCTCGAGCTCCGCCTCGCTCTGGAACGCGAGGTGCTCACCCTTCTTTCCCCTATCCCCCCTCCGTCGCTGAGGAATCGGGGTTTCCCCCAAATCGGGAATCCGCCGCCGCCGGGGAAGAAACCCGAGCTCCGCCGTCTAAGAGGTCGTTGGCGGTCGATTAGTTGTGCGGTACGCCTCACCAACCTCTTCTCTTTCGATTCCCCCTCTTTTCCCTCGCTCTAGTGCTCCACAGAGCTACCCCAGGCGCCGCCGCCGTCGGGAGCCGCCATCTCCGCCGCCACCATGGAAGGGGCCTCGCCTCATCGCCCCTAACCATCCAGGCCAGATCGGGGCCGCGAGAGGAGTCTCAAGGGACCTCCATGGCGAGCGATGGGCAAGGGCGGCGGCATTCCGGCGAGCCTCCGGCGAGGCGCCGCCGCAAGGGGTGGCAGACGAGTCGACGGACGACGCCGTCGGGTGAAGCAAACGGCGTCAAGGCAACGACCAATGGGAAGCCGCCACGTCGCCCCTGCCGTTTCTCCCGTCTCGACACCGTCACCGCCACCGAGACATGTGTAATACACGTGGCGCCTACGTGGGCGCCACAAAGTGGCGTCCACATGGACCCACGTGGCACCCACGTGTATGGACCCACCCTGTGTACACTTAATTAATTGCTAACTACACCCGAGTATTGTACACGAGTATTGAAAATAGACTTTCCGGTGTCGGAAAAATTTTAAAATTTGTAAATTCATTATTTGATTTATAGAATTTTATCATGTAATTAGTTCCAATTTTATTACATGATAAAAATTATATTATAATATTACCCTAATGATTTAATTAGGGATTAATATTATAAAATCCATATCTCATGCATACTAACTCCGTTTCGCGTGAAACGACTTCCATAATTCGTCTAAAATCTAGCTCTATGCATCTAACCCATTGCCACCATAATGTTCTATGCTTGTTTTATATGTTCCAGTTCAAGCTAGGGTTTACCGCCAATCGCAATTAGAACCGACGACCCGATTAGGAGCTCTCGTCCGGGGCGTAACTAGGATCGATTCGACGCCGTGCCGATTTGTAAGAACCTCCCAGGCAAGTCCTTACCCCTAATCATGACCTTAATAATGTGATGAGATAATGATGATGATGATGATAATCGATTAGTATATAGTGGTATGAGCCTGATAACGTAGCTTTGGAGCTAAGTCGGATGACGTAATCATCCACGTTGTCTAAACTCATACGTTGTAATCAAGTATAACCTAAGATTGTTTAATGAACCCTAATCAACAAAAAAAGAGGTGGGTGATAGTAATTCATTGTGAGATGGATTGCTACAGGAATCGCGCCGTGGGGATTCCTCGCGGAGAGATACTCGCCCTCCCTAAGGACCGGTTCATAAGACCTTCTACCTAGTGAGATATTTCGTACATCCACACGTCGTTTATGGGACGGCTTGATTCACACCCCGTTGGGTTGAGGTATAATTGGGATCCAAGGTGGCCGGAGCAGGCAAACGATCGATTAGGAGCAGACATGGGGAGAGTGGCCCCATGGTCCGGTTGGCGTGGATCTTTGAAAGTGGTCTTCCACGGAAGTGTTTGGGCGTGGATGCTGAGTGGTCTTCCACGGAAGTGTTTGGGCGCGGTGGCGCAGTGCTAGAGGCACATATTGATGATTTGAGATTGAGAGTGATGTTGACAGTATAGGTTGGGTAATTAGGTATTACCTGTAAAGCCGCGGGTGATTTGGTATCACCATATTGTCTAGGTGATGCGTCATCCTTGTGGTGGCGTGTTGTCCTTCCAACCCCTCGAAAAGTCGTGGTGAAGATTATACCAATATACCTAGAGTAGACTCAAGCGGGTACGGATCTCGTTAGGCCTGTCGAACCATAGGCCATGGTGTAGACAACGCCTATCGTGTGGGGAAATTTGTACAACCTCTGCGCAGAGTTTATTGAATCTATTCGAATAGCCACGTCCTTGGAATGGGCGAATGCTAGGCAAGAACATCTATGATTAGAATAACTACCGTTTGTGATGATGTGAAGGTGATGACCAGATGAGATAATCCCGGGAACTAGCAAGAGCAGTTTTAGAGACTCGCTAGGGCCCAAACCCTAAATACACCAAACCACCCCCGGTTTGGACTTGCCGAAAGTACCTTTGTACTCACCCCCTCATTTTTTACGGATATCGGCATATCCGAAGGTAAGGTCATTTGTCGAAGTAGGAGACCAACGACGTAGGAATTTACAAGACGTTGCTTAGGAGAAAGGCGTAGAAGTCCGAAATTCCATCCGCGCTCAAGTTACGTGGAACATGGAGTAGTGCCCAGACGGTCTAGTACCTCAAGTAGAACCGTCACACGAGATAAAACCACCGCTTCACGGTTGGCTACTCGATCAATATAATCTAGGGTGGTGTCTTCACACCGCTGTAAGTCCTTCTATCCTATGTCAATATATGCTCGGAATAGTTCATCTATAACTGAATTCCATTACTGTGACTCGGTAACGTATTGGTAGCGTGATCCTGGCGCCAATACGCGAGATTAAAAAGTCCCATTAAAAGTGGGGCGTGACGGTATGCTAGAAAATCAAAAAATAATTAAAAAGAGTGGAACGGCCACCATGTCTACATGCATAATCATCAACATTTAAACACTGAGGATTGCTATTTTTGTGTGATGCTATCCTTTTCTTATAAAAAAATTTGTTAGATCAAATGTGGATTATTATGGTGTTCAAATATTGATGATTATGCGTCTAGACATGGTGGCCGTTTCACTCTTTTTAATTAATTTTCAGATTTTTTTCTAGCATACATATAAAATTTTATAATTTTAATTAAGAAAATAAATAATTTTAGGAAACTTTTCACTTTCTCAACCGAGGTGCAAGTCAAAAATAATTTACAGACTCACAATACACACGGCTACAACCAAGGGCACACAGCCAACACAGCTAAGGGCAAAATGGTCTTTTTTTACAGCTCAATTAGGCGGTGTTAGTTCACAATCCATCCATAATGGCATAGAGGTACAAGTCTAAATGTGTCATGGCATGTAGGTGCAAGGAAAATTTCTAGTGGCACACAAGTACAGTGACAATTACATAATGGCATAGGGGTGAAACCCTCAAGATACGATGCGAGTCCGCCGTCACGCGAAGCCTGGAGTCGTCTGTCCTCCGTTTTCCTTTTTCAATTTTCCTAACTATAAACGCGTGGCACCCATGACTTTGAACGGAAATGCTCTGGTTGCAAATGTTTCGTCTCGAGTTTGAAAAGTAAATCTTTTTTTGATCCTGAAAAGTAAATCTTGGTGTGTGCATGTATTGCAATGGCTATACATGTATGTTTCAAGCATTCAATGTGTTTCAACCGTATGCTGCATATATTGCATTGGCTATTTACGCATATTATTTGTGATCAATTTTGATTTCTGTTAATGTAAAAATACTAGTCCATCGATTCTGCATGGACTAAAATCATATGCATATGTATTAGATGTTAATGCTAAATACCTACTATTAAATATTTTAATTTGCATGCATTTTTCTTATCATTTTTCCTAACACAATTTACATTAGATACTTTATAGTTTCTCGTCAATATACTTGGAGGATTCTCCGCGTTGCCGGAGTAGGAATATAAATGGGTTAGCATGGTAACCACTAAGTATTAGGAGATGAATGCATCGCACATTACCCCATGCGGCCACGTATCGCCGCGGGATTTGGAGATGCAATTAAAATGTGGAGAACAAATGCTAGAATGGTAGATTATTTTGTCATACTATTCCTAGAATTACAAACACATGCATTAGAAGATCCAATGAAACAATGAGACAAACTGATTTTTGTCATCCTCCAGTGATACGACACAAAGCTTGAAAACATTCAAAGCTGGACCAAGTGAAAACATTCTGTTACCAATTCTAGTGAACTGAAAGATTCAGTAGCTACAAAAAAATATGCAGAAAAGGATAAGCATATATACTGAACATTTCACTCAGTGGGTTCAGTGATACAACACAAAGCTAAATTAGCTAGAAAGCAAAAGAAACTGTGTAGAGTTTCTTAAAAACTACGTGGAGTTGCTAGAGTTGACCTCCTTGCTGATTAAGTGAAACTAAAAATGAACATTCAGTAGATTTGGGGATGACATTTCACACAGGTTCACATACATGTTCAGTTTCAAACAGCAGCTAGGAACAACTAAATGTTCAGTTTGAAGATGACACTCAGTAGCTAGAAACATTCAGTAGCTAGAAACAACTAAAGTCTGACATTCGGTAGCTAGGCTAGATCCCAACTTGATTGATGCCCAAATGGGGGAGAAATCAAACTGATAGAGCCATGCGAAGAGCCAAATCTGACTGGGTAGCCTCGTCCACCATGGATTGGTGAAGAATCGTCGGAATGAGGATGAATCGTACTCGAGTTGGGTGCTGAACCGTGTTGATTCTGCGAGGAATACAGCTCGTAGATGCCCTCGCCCCTGCCGTCGCCACTGGTGGTGCAGCTGTTGCCTGACTCACTGGTGCTGCCACCGCCTTGCTCGCTGGTGGCCGCTGCAGGCTGCCTTTGCTGGTGTCGTCGCCGCCGCCGTAGCTGATAGCACCATGGCCTTCCTCATGGACATCGTTGCCCGGCAAATACCACCGAAGGAGAAAGGGTGTGAAATCGATTTGGGGGAGAACGGCGACCAAATATGGCACCCTAGAGACATATATCACGGATTTGTTTTATGCGAATCACTCACCTCACGTGCGGTCGTAGCTGGATCCGCACACCATCGCTTTCGAGACGACGACTTCGCACAACGCACGGCCTGTCGTGTTCTTTGTATGGGAAACGAAGCGCTTACCGGCGTCTCACCAGGTGACGGTCCCCCCCCCTCTCTTGGTGGCCGGCTAGAGGCGGTTGAAAGAGGATACTAACCTAGGGCTCCAAGCTCCTCGAGGGCTCGTGCTTGGCGTACGATTGACAGGCGACGACGAGCATTCGAGCATCATGCTGCAGTAGGTTCCTTGATCTAGTTGGAGGGGCTCCTCGCGGAGCACCTGGTGGCCGGCTGGAGGTAGATAGGCCGCGTCATCCATTGGACTGGGAGAGGCAGCAAGGTGAAGGGGCGGCGACAGCAGGACGCGGGCGATGTGGTCGCCATACAATGCACTTCTTCGTGCGCTCTTCTCTTGCTCTTCCATCTTTTATGGGCACTGCCAGTAACGTGAGCTTGTGGGAAGGCGAAGTGGAGCAGACGAGGACGTGGAAGGCCACCAATGGGCGCGCAATAGACGAAGTGGAGGGGGACGGATGGTCACTACCACCGCACCGGTCGCGCGATGACGGGGTCGCGAGGGGTGCGCGCGAAGACGGTCCAACCGGAGGCGGAGGTAGATGGTTGGAAAGGGAGGGGGCGATCTGGTGGTGCACGCGGATGGTCGAAGTGGAGGGAACGACGAAGCTAAATGACAAAGTGGACCGCTGAGGTGGCATAGCTGCATGTCTAGACAACTCCATAGCGGGGGTTATCTACGTAGATGTAGTAGATTTATGTATGTAAATCTATTGTTTTTTTTCTGGGGGAATTACAGGCCGGAATCTACGTAAGAGTAGGCCCACTAACAGATAGCTGGACGCCAAACAGACTCTTACGTAGGCCAGCAGAAGAAAACCGAAGCTGCTGCCTATGCCCATCCTTGTCTCAGCAGCGCAACAACGGCCCAAGACAGGTGCGGTGCTGCTCTGCCTCGCTACTCTGCTTTCTTTCTTGAAACAGAGCACAGCTCATGTCGCTACTCTGTTTTGCCGAAGCAGATCAAGTTTTGGCGCAAAGGACCACGGCACGCTTCTATCTGTGTCTCTGTGGTATGCCCTTGCTCTAAGCACCTGGGCAGCGTGTTCTTGGCGGGGCGTCTCAAACACGAGGCGCCGCCAGCTCATGTCGAGACACGAGAGAAGGAAGCTGGAGCGGCCTGACGCGGTGGCCGGTGCTGACGCTCTACTGTGCCAACGAACAGTTCCTCCTTCCTTTTCGATGCTCGCACAAGGCAAAATAGAAACAGAGCGTCCTCATATGGTCTCATGCGGGTATTCAGCCATCCACACTCCTCGCCGTTCAGTATTTGTGTCCATCACCATCACCAGAGTCCAGAGACCAACCTATGGCTGAAGCGCCGAGGGACAGTTCCATTACGAATCTGTTGTCATTGGATACACCAACAAGTTTCTGGTATCAAGAATACATTGGAAAACATTTGGTGCAACAAAATTCAACGTATAAAAAAAGTTAAATTTCTGCCACTCATTACAAACTCCCGTTAAACCATTTGCCACATTGTGTTCTCTAACACACTAAACATATTTTTGAGTATTACATGGCGCGCGTGGCTTGAGGCCATATACTCAAGGTTCAGCGGCGCTGGCGCTGTAGCCCTTACTAGAGGTCCAATGGTGCTCAAGGTTCATGGCCTTGCTCGAGGTTCGGTGGCATGAGATACGCGACAGTGACGGGTGCGGTACGTGGCTTATTGGTGGCATGATAGCCAGTGGTGCGCGAGGCAAGGCAGCATTTGCTACTTTTTATTTTGTTATGTTTTGTGAAAATGAGTTTGAGTACTGAGTTAGCGGCCGACAAAGAAACATCGGAGCCATCACTGTTGTTATCAGAAAAAGAAAAAACCATCGCTGCCGGATCAAAATCCAACAGTGAAAGACTGTCGTTTTTCTTAACTTGTACTCTTACAATGGCACCGTCTTTGTCGTACTCCAATGGTCACTTTGGATGGACTGCTGCTACTCATGAGTTTTAAGGCCTTGTCTAGATTGCTAAAATTTCTAACTATTTTTCCACTCTCCCTCAATCACATCACATTAAATACACCAAAAAAACATATGTTTGGAGCATAAAATGTAGGTAAAAAATAATTAATTATACAGTTTAGATGTACATTTCGAGACGATTCTTTTTAGTCTAGTTACCCCATGGTAGAATAATATTTACCCCATGGCCGGATCTTTACGAGGAATGCATGAAGAGGATTGCACACCTTGATGTCACACCGCAAAATATCTGTTAGGCGAAAATTTCGATGCCAAACTCTCGGATTTTGGGCTCTGCAAGCTCATTGATTGGGATGTGAGCCCGGTTGTTACCAGAATGAGGGGCACGCTTGGTTATTTATCGCCTGAGTGGTTGACATCTCATATCATAGAAAAGGCAGATGTCTACAGCTATGGCAGAAAGAACCTGGGCACTTCTCGGTCCAAGAACAACGTTCATCTGATTACCATGTTGGAGGAGAAGCTGAAGAGTAATGAGTTAGTAGATTTGATTGATACTAATGTCAGTAAGGCATGTGGCGAAGCAATTTAGATGATCATGCTTGCAATTTGGTGCTTGCGGGTTGATTGGAAACAACGGCCGAAAATGTCAGAGGTTGTAAAAGTTTTGGAAGGTACTCTGAGGGTCAGAACTGTTATAAACGTGACGACGGGAAACGACGAAGAACAAGATCAAACCACATGGAGACACAAGATTTAACGTGGAAAACCCTCCCAATATGGGAGAGTAAAAAAAACACGGGCGCCAGCCAACAAACACTCACTATTATCAAAAGTCGGGTTGCAACACCGATGCGGCGGCTCACAAGAAAATGAGACGATGCGTCTGGTGGAAACCCTAGAAGTGTATATGTACCGTATCGCGGGGCGGGGGGCTCAGCCCCCCGCACCCCCCAAAGCGTCCTCAGGGGGTACGCGCGATGGGCCGACTTCAGCCTCCGCTACGGGAACATACTCAACAAGACATAGATCACAACCTTGTCGCGATAAATCCCTTGGGTGCTCCCAGAACTGCAGGCATGTCAGCTCCATCTCAAGCCCAAACTGCAAGTGTCATGTGGGGCCACACGTATACTCGACGAAGGAGTCCTCTAGTGGCTAAGTTAGTTAGGAAAGATAAGATAGAGTCCCTACAATCTAGGAGCATATATTATTTGTCTTCAAAGTAAGCCGACGGGTTGAGGGGTAAAACCTCACCGAGGACGACGGACTCATGCTATGAACTACGTAGCCACGGTCCTGCTACCCTAGGACCCGAGGTCCTTCACAGCCTGGTATCAGCTACCCGGCGATCCTCATCTTCCCGATCCCGCCAAACCTCCCCTGCCCGCTCGCCATCACCACCACCAGCCGCCGCACCCACCAGCCCGGCCTTTGCTTCCTCCTGCGCCAGTACCCGGCGAGGGAGGCGGTGATCTGTTCATTGGTCATGGGAGGGAACGTGGTGACGACACTCCGGAGGAGACCAGCGCTGACGGTTGGACAATTGTAGAGGTGGTGGTGAGTGGCAACGATGGTGGTGGCGGTTGGGAGGCAGGTGGCGGTGCTATGGATGAGTTCGGCGGTAGGCTCATGGTGAAGGGAGGATCAGAGGTCTCAGATACCATATTGATAGGATTTCAGATCCTAGCAGGGACCTCTCTCAAGCGGTAGGGATGGTTGGCTGGAGGGCGATCAGATTCACGGCGCTGGTGTGTTGTGGCTGCTGGTGGTGACGGCGGGGATGGAGAGGGCGTGCGAGAGAGGAATTAGGGCTGGGAAATCCTGGCTCCCTGAGGAAAGCCGGAAACAATAATATGTTTCTACTTAATTGTTCCAATTGGGGAATTACAATATTTATAGTCCTTGGACTCTAATAATAGGAATATTAATATAAATCTAGTACTGATAATAGATAAGCTATGGGCGTTTAGCCCCCTCTAATGACTGGCAGCCCTAGCCACTATATTGGGCTTGCGCCTGATATACGGAATGCCGGTCATAACAAACCCACCCAACTTATCTAGGTTATAACAGACCATCACCGCTGCTTGAAGACATTCTTCAGTAGTTGTACGTAGTGGGATAATTCATTTAAAACAAGCATATGATTAGTGAAATGAAAAGACGTACAGCCAGCTGCTCTTAATTTCCGGGAACAGTGAATTAGTGAATAAGTGAATTGCCGAGTGCCACCCTTGGCAAACCTCGCTTTACCTAAATTTTGACGGTAAACAGCTCTTTGTCGGTTGCTTTCTGTCGGGAATCAACCCTCAGAAAAAAGAAGAGTAATGTGGACGGCGAGAAGACGGTGACCCAGGGTATGTGTACGTCATGTTGTTGTGCTAGGTAGAGCTGTAGAGAATGATCTTGGTGCTGGGCCACCTCCTGAAAATCCTGTTCCAAAAGGCACTAATTTTCAAAACAACAAAGGTTTGTTAGCGTTTATTCGAATGGAATCGAGCAGCTAGTGTGAGGATCAAAGTGTGATCGCTGCGCAGCATGGGGAGGTGGTACACCGTCGTCCAAGGGTACAACGTACACCATTCCACGTTCGTTCGCAAGGCAACGATCGAGGCGTTGAAATGTTGGAATCCTGTTGAATCTCTTGTTGGACCAAGTGTACGCCAGACCTCTGTATCCCAAATCTACAAGACCACATTGCTTCACATGATCACAAAATGCATTCATACGTCTAATAGACGACCAGGACAAAATTTTTCATTCACATGCATGATATCGTTCATGTCACCCATACATAAAATTGGCAAGTAGTCATTTATTACGACAAAGTTTAGCGCTTGGGGCCATACAACATTATTGCTGCAAACCTATACTGTTTGTACATAAAGCAAATATATAGTGGTGAGAATGATCTACTAGAGAAACACTAACTTGATCATTTCATAAAAGGCCACCTGATTGGCCTTGTGATGGAACATCAAAGGAGAAGTTGAAACGATTTATAAGACTAGTGCGAGATATAGAAGAATTCCTAGTTCCTGATATAAAACATACGTGATGGGCTTTTAGTTGATTGGAGCTGCAGCACCACCAGGTTCTGACGGGCTGTATGTATCCGGCCTGTCTAACCTGGGCCCGGGCCTGGAAATGGCTGGCCCCGCAGAAATGGATATTGAGGTCTGCCGTCGGATGCAAATCTACGGCACAGGCACGGTACAGCTTCGTCTCTCTTCTCCAACGCGGCGGCGGCGGCGCCGCCGCTCCTCTCCTCTCTCCACCTCCTTCTCCCCGTGCGAATGCCGACGCCCGAGAGGGTGGCCAGGCGCCGCCGTGGTCCCTCTCGCCGGCGCTCGCGTGCGGCAAAGCATGCACACGGCTCCGTCGAGGGGCTCCACTGCGGCGCCCTTGGGGACGCATGCAGCAAAGCGGCGGCGACGACGGCGGTCCAGCTCACGACCGCCCGAGGCGCACTAGGCGCGCACGTGCCGGGTCTGATGGCGCGCACGTATGCTGTTTGGTCAGATCCGGCCGGGCGTGCGCATGGGACTGGCAACGTCCTTACAATACATCGCTCGTGCGCATGGGACTGGCCAACTCCGGCCGGCTCAGGGGCGCCGGTTATCCACGTGTGGCGGCTTCGACTCGTTCCGCGAGCGGCTACATGGTGAGCAGGGGTGAGTTTGCATAACATGGGGTGACTTGGTTCGCTTCAAAACTGAGTTGTAGTTAGCTTCGGAACATTGCGGAATTTTATTTTATTTGAGGATTCTTGGACTTCTCTCTGGATTTGTCCAATCACCTCGTTCTATATGCTTATCCCAGGCTAAAAAATCGTTGACCAGTGATGAACTTTTAATTGTGTAAGTAATATTTAAACTTGAAATTAGACAAATTTCACACTGGTTTTTCATCTAATATACTCGATCGGGATGTCCATCAATATTTTAGCATAATACATATGTAATTATTCTACTTCTTTTCCTATTTAAATGCAAGGCAGGCCTTCTGCTATTTTCCTTTGACACAACAAAAAAGAGCTAAAAAAAAATAAGACGGCCTATGAAGTGGCGCCTAGCTCTCCCCAGCACCTCCATCGCCGCTAGGTGGTTTCCCACTAAAAGCTCAAGAAGAGAATGGATCTCCTCCGTCCAACTTGATGATCACAGTAATGTAAGCACACTTTTTCATGCAGCAAACAAGGGGTCCAGTTGGTAACCCACGTGATGACCACCATTCACTGTTTGGGGCTCTCAAAGTCATGGAATCTTCACCTGTAACTTTGCTCTATCAAAATCAAAGAGCCCGTTCTCTTTTTGAACGTACAGAGTACAGGATCAACTTGATGGATCAGAGTAATCTAAGCTCACACTTGTTCATTTTTAATATAAAGAGCACACATGTTCATGCAGCAAACAAGGAGTCCAGCTGGTACCCACGTGATGACCACAACCACTTCTTGTTTGCCGTTGACTCGGGCCTTGTAGCATGGTTCCTTAGTCCTTACAGGATGCAACTCCAGATCTCCTACGCTGCCGAAGTTTACAGTGGCTTCAGTATGGCCCGAAGCCCAAATCTGTAGCGCATGCTTGTTTTCTAGCTTCCCCCATTTTCAGGTAAAACATCAGACCTCGTCATTTCACATTTTCTTCAATGTTGGTCCCATGGTTCAGATTGTTGGCACTGAAAACACAACCTCTGATAATTGGATTGGTTTGTGAGATTTAGGTTTGGAGGTCACGAGCTTACACTAGTGACTCTAAGTCTAAGCACTGAAGCAAGCGTGGGAAACCTCCATGGCCGAGGCTGTTGTGGGAGTGCTCATTGGCAAGCTCGGTGTGTCCTTGGCGAACCAGGCAGCAGCCTATGGACATTGACTGCAGGAAGCTGCAGGAAGATTCAGCTTCTTCTCTTTATATCTCTCTTGTAGCTGTGTATCACCGGTCGTCATCCTGTGGCAGAATCGTTGCTTGCCAGATACATCTCCTCCCATCCATAGACATTGACTGGATGCAACAAGGACCAGCAATCTGCAACCATTCATGCTTTCTTTCTGGCATCCTCGTATTCAGGTATTATCCTTTCCCAAATTTCATGGGTTCAAAGTTTGTTCAGTCCCATCTGCATGTCTAGATCCTTAAGCTGGAAACAAGCTCTGGAAATTGGCTTGATTTGTGAAATTCATTCGTGTACAGCTTCAAGTGTAGTTGACTCGAACAGTCGATTCTCGCTAGGCATACCTCCAAGTCGTTGAAGCATCATTGGCTATCGTTGAAGTTTGTGAAATTCACTTAAGAAAAACTGCAGCAGTTACTTGTTTTCAGCTTCTATTCAGGTAACCAACCACCTACTTTCACCACATCAAAATAAAGTTCTGAATCTATAAAGCTAGCTCTGAGAATTGAACTGGTCTTTGAAATTTGAATATGGCAGCCACGTGTGCACACCTGTGATTCGGAGCACTCAGTCCAGACAACCACCATGGCTGAGGCTGTTGTGGGAGTGCTCATCGGCAAGCTCGCTGTGGCCTTGGCAAACCAGGGGGCAGCCTATGGTGCATCCCTGCTTTCCAAGGAAGCTTCTGTTCTCAAGGGTCTCTTTGGCGAGATCCACAAAGCCAAGGAGGAGCTGGTGAGCATGAAAGCCTACTTGCATGAGTCAGAGAAGTTCAAAGATACTGACGAGAGCACTGGCATCTTTGTCAACAAGATCCGGGAACTATCTTTCCAGATCGAGGATGTTATTGATGAGTTCATGTACAAGCTTGAGGACGACAAGCATGGAGGATTTGCAGCAAAGATGAAAAAGAGGATCAAGCATGTCAAGGTTTGGCATCGTCTCGCTCACAAGCTCCGCGATATCAATGCCGAGCTTGAAGAAGCTACTAAAAGGAGGGCCCGTTATGTCATCCCAGTAATGCATAGACACACTCACAGCGGTGACCATCATGTGAAGTCCTACACTCAAAATTTGTGTTTTTCAAGGGATGGCGATCTAGTGGGTATTGAAGATACTGCTGACAAGCTCAAGGGGTGGTTAGTCGGTGATTTGGAAGAAAGGAACACTAGAATCACTACAGTTTGGGGGATGGGTGGAGTGGGTAAAACTACTTTGGTTGATCATGTCTATAATATTGTGAAAGTCGAGTTTGATACTGCTGCATGGGTAACTGTGTCCAAGAGTTACCAAATTGAGGATTTACTGAAAAGAATTGCAATGGCGTTCAACATCTCAATTGATTCTAGCAATATGGAAATGAGAATTGTAGTTGAGGCCATCCGTAACCATCTTGAAGGTAAAAGGTACATCTTAGTGCTCGATGATGTTTGGGAACAGGATGTGTGGATTAATATCATGAATCTTTTTCCTACCAACGGTACAAGCCGATTTGTTCTGACATCAAGATTATCTGAAGTTGCGGCATTGGCAACTAATGATTGTGCAATTATGCTAAAACCTCTACAAGAAAATCACTCTTATATGCTATTTTTCAAGCTATCTTTTGGGAACAACGAGGACAAGAGATGCCCTTTGGAGTTATGGAATTTGGCCACAAAGTTCGTAGAAAAGTGTGACGGTTTGCCAATTGCTATCGCATGCATAGGCCGGCTACTGTGTTTCAAACCTCCAACTTACTGTGAATGGGAAAAGGTGTACCAGAACTTGCAGTCAATCAGAAACACATTCCCTGGTGTTGATAGCATTTTGAAAGTCAGTTTGGAGGACCTTCCATATGAACTGAAAAACTGCTTCTTACATTGTGCACTCTTTCCAGAGGATTATGAACTGAAGAGGAGAAGGTTAATAAGGCACTGGATTACTTCTGGATTCATCAATGAAAAAGAGAACAATACACACGAAGAAGTTGCTGAGGGCTACTTGAATGATCTTATAAACCGAAGCCTACTGCAAGTTGTTGAGAAGAATGAGTTTGGAAGAGTGAAGCGGTGTCGAGTGCATGATGTCATCCGCCATCTTGCTCTTGACAAAGCAGAGATAGAATCCTTTGGTAAAGTTTACATGGGACACATGACATTTTCAATAGGCAGCTCGCGTCGACTATCAATACAAAGTTCCAATATTTCATCATTGAGTCAATCTGGTGCAACACATCTACGGGCAGTATATGCTTTTACGAGTTCCATTGATACTGAATTGCTAAGGCCTATCCTTGCATCTTCAAACTTGCTGTCAACTTTGGATCTGCAAGGTACACAAATCAAGATGTTGCCTAATGAGGTCTTCAACTTGTTCAATCTGAGGTTTCTCGGTCTTAGATTTAGTGCAATTGAGGTTCTACCTGAGGCAATAGGAAGACTGCAAAATTTAGAAGTGATGGATGCACTCTTTACTTCTCTGCTATCTTTACCAAACAGTGTAGCAAAACTGAAGAACCTTAGGTTTCTGTACGCAGGTGCAGTGGTAATCGAAAGAAATGTACGACATTTTAGTGGAATTTCAGTGCCTAGAGGCATAAGGAATTTGACCAGCCTGCATGTTCTGCAAGAGGTTAAAGCAAGCTCTGAGACACTTTGTGATGTTGCCGCTTTGACAGAGTTGAGAACATTTTCAGTTTGTAATGTGCTAAGTGAGCACGCTTCCGACTTGTGCAGTGCTATAACCAACATGTCTCACCTTACAACACTATCAATAGATGCATCAAACGAAATACTACCATTAGAAGCGCTCTGTTTACCAGAGACTCTTACTAAACTTGAACTGGAAGGGCAGTTGGAAAACAACTTGTTGCCTCAGATTCTCTCTTCCTGGTCGCACCTTAACAACCTTAAGTATTTGTTTCTGAGATTGTCAAGACTTGATGAAGATTCATTTTCTAGCCTCAAGGTGTTACAAGGTTTACAGTTTCTTGAGCTTAGTGCAGCTTATAATGGAAAAACATTGTACTTCCCTTTACAGGCGTTTCCTAGACTGCGAGTGCTAAGAATACGGGGTGCTCCACAGATCAATCAAGTCATAATAGAAGAAGGTGCACTGGTAAGCCTGGTTGAGTTAGAATTGTCAGACTGTCAAAACCTGAAGTGCCTGCCTCAGGGCATTGAATACCTTAGAAACCTTGAGGAATTATACTTGCAAGACACTGCAGAGGAGGTTGTAGAGAAGCTTAGCGAAAATGCCTCGAACAAAGAACTTCAGAAAATTATCCACATCAGAAAGGTCTTCGTTAAATTATCTAAGAAAAATATTTGGCAAAGAATATGATGACAGATGCATGGATGCTGAAGTTTCGAGAGGTAAGCAATGTTCTTTATACCACTTACCTAAATTTCTGTTCTGACAGCTGCAGCCATGGTCAATTCAAGTATGTTTTGTGTTGTCCAGTAGCACATGAATTAATTTAAATAGAGCAACTAAAGCAGTTTTGATATGTGCATGCGTTGGTGGGTTCACGAATGCAACATAGTTGATTTTATCCCTCTGAGTGCATATTTTCAATGCAAAATGCAAAGTTATCCTGTTTGATCATTTTTTTCTGGTTTTATCCTTGGATCAACGCTTGGGCATAATTGTACATGCATCATTTTTTTTTTCTGAAACAGGGGGGCAGCGGATGGAGGTTTGGCGCCACTAAAGTCAGAATGAAGTGCGAATTGTCCATCATTTTGGTTGATTTCTGAGCTGTAAGAATGATGCATGTAGTACCTGCTGGAAGAGCAACTATTGTTTTCTTGTTCTGTGGGAGCTTTTATTTTTCCTGAATGCTAGTATGTGTTTAGGTTTCTGTTTGGTTATCAATGGCACAGTAGTATGCTGGTATGGATGGTTTCTTTTTTGCTTCATGTCTTCCGTGGTATGGCCTGTAATAAACTTGCAGATTGTTCAGCTTATGCGGCCCTGAACCTAGATTTCATTCATATACATCCTTTAAAATCACATCGGTTCTTCATAAGCTTTGACATGATTTTTGCCTGTCCAAATTTGATTGACCTTAGTTAAGGCCCTTTTACCTTAATAAAATACTTAATGTCAGCTACGTCAGGGTCATGACTCGTGCTTGTGTACCTTCATGCTTGGATCATATTGGGGCAGAAGGAAAGGAGCACATAAACAAGTGCATTGCATACTTACTGAAGAGGCTGGGTGCCTACTCTGTTTTCTCGAAACAGAGCAACTTTGGTTCGTTAATCTGTTTTCTTGAAGCAAGATAAAAACATAAACCATCTGTGTCAAGATGCCAGGATGGAAGAGGTCCAAACTTGAACAAATGCACGACCAACAGCAGGCGCTGAGCCATTGGATGTGTCCATGCAGTTGGCATGCTGCGAGGGGCAAGCTGAGGCAGTTCTTACATGGGCCACTAGCCTGATTTGATGCTAACATTATAGGTTTGATGATACGATTCGAGTATTTGGGCCTAGTCTATTTGGTATTCTCTTCTCCATGTTCCCAAACAAGAAATGACTAGTTTGTAAATGCTATCTGATTTGTCCTGATTTTTAAACACTGCATATTGTTATGCTATCTGCAGACCCTTTTTTTACTAGCCCATTTATTTGTCCTGATAGTTGGCTGTTGCCTTCTTGTATAATGTACATAGCCCACTTGTTACTTTGTGATTAACGAACAATACTAAAACTATAATTTCAACCATAAAAATGCACCAAAGCTAGCATGAACTGTCATGACCAATGATCCATTGGGAAACAATGATCTCATCCACTTGTTACTTACTAAGAAAATGTAAGGCGAAAGGATACAAGAACAATCACTTGTAAAATAAAGGCTTGTATCCTATCACCTGACCCTTAAATAAATCCTGTCATTGGTTTCTCCATCATCTCACTCATTGGTTACCCAAGTCAATCAGCGCAAAGGACAAATGGATAATTAATTAACATTGTGAAGACACTTCCCACGAAGCTGCAATTATCTCTTTTTGTTCCCTGTTCAAGGGCCTCATGCAGCGTCCTCTCGCATAACCAAAAAAAAAAAACCAGGACCTGAGCGGGGACGATGTCCCCACCCGTAATCCTCTCGCATAACAGAACTCCATGGCTCCAAAGACTACGGTTGAAATTGGATTCAGCAACACCAAATCGATCTGCAGTGCATGCTTGTTTCCTAGATTCACAGCTTGTTCAGGTATCAAATTTAACCAGTTCAAAGATTGTTCAGTTTTGGTTCCAAGGTTAAGATTGTTGACCAGAAAACAAGCTCCACAAACTGGACTAAATTCGATGTTGCAGGAGCGCATCTAGTGCACTGATTGTGTTCAACCAGCAAGAGATTTTTCCTCATCTCCATTCCACCAAGCTGCTGGAAGCTTCAGCTTCCTCTTTTTCCTAGTCATTGCTTGCAAGATATGCAACTCCTCCCACTCCATCGAGGCTTCCATCTTGACTATGGATGCAACAAACAACACTGACCTACAACCATTCATGCTTTCTTTCTGGCTTATATTCAGGTATTATCCTGTGTCAAAGTTCAGTACCCATTTGCATGTCCAGATTCTTAAGCTGAAAACAAGTTCCGGAAATTGACAAGATTTGTGAGATTCACGCATGTACAGGATGAAGGTTTTTTTTCCACGTGTCTCCTCTGTTCAACGAGTAAAAGAACCACTTTATTACTTGTTGCTCTGGTGGGCATACCTCCTCTGACTAGATCAAGGCTTGAAGCATACTATCAACACGTACTTGTTTGCATCTTCTATTCAGGTACCTGCCACCTAATTTCAGCAGTTCAAAATAAAGTTTGGAATCTTTGCTATCAATGTCCAGATTTTCCACTAGAAGCTAGCTATGAAAATTGAACTGATTTCTGAAATTTAGGTATGGCAGCTAGCTGACACCTGTGATTCTCAGCACTCTAGGAAGTCGACACAACCACCATGGCAGGGGCTGTTGTGGGAATGCTCATGGGCAAGCTCGGTGTGGCCTTGGCGAACCAGGCAATAGACTATGGTGCATCTCAGCATTCCAAGGAAGCTGCTGCTCTCAAGGGTCTCTTTGGTGAGATCAGGAAATCCAAGGAGGAGCTAGAGAGCATGGAGGCCTACCTGCATGAGTCAGAGAAGTTAAAGGATACCGACAAGACCACTAGCATCTTCAACAACAAGGTCCGGAAACTATCTTTCCAGATTGAGGATGTTGTCGATGAGTTCATGTACAAGCTACAGGATGACAGGCATGGAGGATTGGTAGGCAACATGACGAGGAGGATCAAGCATGTCAAGGCTTGGCACCGTCTGGCTCACAAGCTTCATGATATCAATGCAGAGCTTGAAGAAGCTGCAAAAAGGAGGGCTCGTTATGTCATCCCAGGAATGCAGGGACGCACTGGGAACAATGACCATCTTGCAAGATCCACCAATCAAAATTTCTTTTTTGCAAGGGAAGAGGATTTAGTGGGCATTGAACATAATGCAACCAAGCTCAAACAGTGGCTAGTGGGTGATCTCAAAGAAAAGAACTACAAAATAGCCACAGTGTGGGGAATGGGTGGCATAGGTAAAACTACTTTGGTTGACCATGTCTACAAGATTGTGAAACTAGATTTTCAAGTTGCAGCCTGGGTAACTGTGTCAAAGAGTTACCACGTTGAAGACCTTCTAAAGAGCATCGCAAGAGAGTTTGGCATCATAACTGATGCTACTAATATGGAAATTAGAGGATTAGTTGAGATCATCCGGAAACATCTTGAAGGTAAAACATATATTTTGGTTCTAGATGATGTTTGGGAAAAGGATGTATGGATTAATTAACAATATCATGGGAGTCTTTCCAACTAATTGTACCAGCCGGATTGTCCTCACATCAAGAAATTTTGAAGTTGCATCATTGGCAACTAGCAGTTGCAGAATTGAGCTGGAACCTCTAGGAGATGAGCACTCTTGGGAGTTATTCTACAAAGCAGCTTTCGAGAATAGTGATGACAAAATGTGCCCGTCAGAGTTACAGGATTTGGTTGCAAAGTTCTTACAAAAGTGTGAAGGCTTGCCTATGGCCATGGCATGCATAGGACGTCTATTGTCTTTCAAACCACTGATATACTCTGAATGGGATATTGTGTACAAGGAGTTAGAATTGCAGTCGACTCATAATGTGATGCACGGTGTTAATAGTGTTCTAAAAGTCAGCTTGGAGGACCTTCCATATGAACTAAAGAATTGCTTCTTACATTGTGCAATATTTCCAGAGGATTATGGACTGATGCAGCGAAGATTAATTAGGCAATGGATTACTTCTGGATTCATCAAGGAAACAGAGAACAAAATACTAGAACAAGGGGCAGAGGGGTACTTGAATGATCTTGTAAACCGAAGCCTATTGCAAGTTGTGAGGAGAAATGCATTTGGACGAGTGAAATGTTGCCAAATGCATGATGTTATCCGCCGTCTTGCCCTTGACAAAGCAGCAAAAGAATGTTTTGGTAATATTTATGATGGTTCTGGGACACTGTTGACGGTCACTAACGACACATTTTTAAACGTCAACATTCTACCAATAAGGGGTTGAAACTATACCTTACTACACACATATACATTTATTATTGACATAATTCCACTTGTAGTGTCCAAATTATTATTGTGCAGATTTATATAAGAAACAAGTGGAAAATGTACCAAAAGGCGCCTCCCGAAAAGCGCATTCTGAAGAACATCAAGCCCAAGGGAGAAATGGACCAAACATGCAGAACCGGGCCGAGCCAAACGCGCCCTACAACTTTTCGGGACCAACAACGCCACCCCGCCCGGCCGGAGCCGGGCGGGCCCCAAAGAGGTGCGCGCGCACCACAATGCGGCCGCACCCTGGCAGAGGCGGCTCGGGCCCAGCTTCAGGGAGGCGGTTCATTACCTTCTAAAACGGGCACTACTGACGTTGGATGGTCGGTTTCGCAGATTAGGAAGGAATTCCAAGGTCGGTTTTGCTCCTTCCATGTGGGGATGGCCATTTTCCAAAGAGCCCCTCTCCTCCACCTATAAAAGGAGGCCATCTCCCACCATTGTAACACACACCATTTGGAGTCTCCTCACTTTCTACTCCTCTTTATTCTCCTCTCCTCTCTACTCCTCCACTTCTCTGGTTCTTTTAGTCTTTAGTAGTATTTGGAGCAAGGCTAAGCTTTATTGGAGAGCTTGTACTTGGGAGAAGGAATATTCGGTATGAATACATTTATGGTTTATCCTCAAGTCTTGATCTCATACGCTTGTGCAATAGAGCTAGAGTATTTACATGTTATATTCTTGACATGTTGTTCTCGACACGATCATGATAGAAGAACTAGACTATAGTTCCTATGTCGTGATTAGTCGTATAGAACTTAGGACCTAACCATTCATGCCATGTATTTGAGTAGAGTATGAGTTGTGCTGAGGCGGCGGTTTGTTGTGTCCTTCGGAGCTTGCTCGTGTCCTATTCCGTCCATCCGTAGGGTGGGGGCCATGGGGGAACATGAGTAGTGTCCTAATATGCGGACGTGGTGTCCGGATGCCAGGTATCCTTCGAATATGAGTGCATGCCACGGTTGAGGGGGTAGGCGGCTTGGTCGTGACAAGCCTTGACCGTCCCTTGAAATCCCCCACGTTCGTGTGTGCTGTAGGAGTTCGTAAATGCCTTCCTTTAGGGCAGATGCCCCGGGAGGTCTCCCCGTCCATCTCACTCTCAGCCTAAAACTCTAGTCATCTATGTTTGCATGATTATTAACTTGTTCTTTACACAGCTACTTTAGAATGCCTGATCCACTTAGGAATATTCTTTATTCTTTATTTTTCTTTTATCCTTGAGGTTGGCCCAAGTGTGTGTCACACTATCTTAAACTATCATGACTTACCCCTGTGTTGAGTATTGGTCAACTGCATAGACATGTTGTCTTGTTCATGCCCCTGCTAGAGTCCTACACCATGCCTTCCTTTGGGAAAATATAAATAACGATACCCTGAATATCTCCGGGTGAAATGCTACAACAGTATTTCCGTGCGCTTGCGGACTTGTTCTGTAAATGCTACAGAATGCCACCTGACATCCCGTGGCGATGGTAACTGGAATGTAACAATTCTGGTGAAGTCGTTGTGGGAGGTCAACCTGTGATTCCCAGTGCTCTTGCCTTTTTGGCACTTGCGCTTAGGAAACGCAACAGACACTTACGGTAGATGGGACACGTAGACTATCAATAAATTGCACCAATGTGGCATTGAATCCATCTGGTGCGACAAATCTCCGTGCAATCTATGTTTTTGCAAGTTCTGCTGACATCAATTTGTTGAGGTCTATTCTTACAACCTCAACATTGTTGTCAACATTGGATCTGCAAGGTACTAAAATCAAGATGCTGCTGCCTAATGAGGTCTTTAGCTTATTTAATCTGCGTTTCTTGGGTCTTCGACATACTCAAGTTGATATTCTACCCGAGGCCGTTGGAAGATTGCAAAACTTAGAAGTACTGGATGCTGCAAGGACTCGTCTACTATCTTTACCAAAGGATGTAGCAAAACTGAGCAAGCTTAGGTACCTATATGCATCTGCACTGGTCAGTGAAGGATCTTTCTGGCGTTACATTGGAGTAATGGTGCCTAGGGGCCTAATAAAGAACTTGACAGGACTTCATACTCTGCACAAGGTTAAAGCTTGCTCAGAGACTCTACGTGATGTTACAGCTTTGACCGACTTACGAACGTTTTCAGTTGATGATGTGACAAGTGAGCACTCGTTAATCTTGCGTAGTGCTGTCCTGAACATGTGCAATCTTGTGCATTTGACAATTACTATGTCAAATGAAAATGAAGTGCTGCCATTGGAACAACTCAGTTTACCAGAAACTCTTAGTAAACTTGAATTGACAGGGCAGCTGGAAAAGAAAAGGATGCCGAATATTCTCTCTTCTTGGTTGCACCTTAACTATCTCACTCATCTAGGGCTGATGTTCTCCAAACTTGATGAGAACTCATTTCCCAGCCTCATGGTGTTGCGTAATTTATGTTTTCTTGACCTTTCAATGGCTTACAATGGGAAAACATTATGCTTCTCTGTACAGTCATTTCCTAGTCTGAGAGAACTACATATATGGGGTGCTCCGCAACTCAGCCAAGTAGAAATAGAAGAAGATGCACTGGCTAGTCTTGTTTTTTTTGAAAGATCCGGTTTCCCGGCTTTGGTTATATTAAGAAGAATAGAGTTTACAACAACACCGCCCACATATATCAGACCGCTAGAGGGGCAAAACATCCACGTCAAACAAAGGAGTGAACGACAACCCAAATAAGAAGCTAAGTCCAGAGAAACCTAGCCTAGTCTAACTCCACAACAACGCCTTCAGCAAGGTTACGACGCTCAAAAACGCCGCCGTCGCTAGTCCAACGGACCAGGTTTTCACCCGTGGAGGAAAACTAGGAACGCGACGCCCCCAACAGGGAAACGGCGCCCGCAGGCGTCGCCGTCGCTAGGCTTTCGCCCAAGGGACCCCAGTTCAGACATCGGCTCAGGATCCCGGACTTACGAAGTCGCCACCGTCGTCGCTGCTAGTCGCCCTGCTGAAACCTCGACAGAGGGCATCGACGCGCCGGCTGCACATCACAGCCGCAAGCTGCGTCAGCCACCCCACTGCCAAAGCGACATGCCGAAAAACCAGCCATCACACCGCTGCCTGCGTGTCCACCTGCCGCACGCCAGCGCCATCTTCATCTTCGGCCGCGGCCTCCGCAGGCTGCTCAACCACAGGAGCACGAACCGCGAAGCGGTTGCTCTCACCGGGGAGCCCCCGCGAACCACCTCGTCCCCACCGACGCCTCGGTCTCCATTGCCGGCTCGACCGCGGGAGCAAGGACGCTCACCGGGGAACCACTCTGGACCACCGGGGCAGCGGGCGGGATACCCCCTGACCCCCTGGACGCCGATACTGGGAGGAGTTCGCCGGTTAAGGCCGTCAGGGGAGGGGCGGCAGAGGAGGACCGCCCCCCACGCCTGCACTGGCCTAGTCACCGGCTCATGCGATCCCCGGCCAACCAGCGCCGGACCGGGCGTCTGGCCCCAGGGCCTCGCCGCCGCCGAGAAGATGACCGAGGATGTAGAGGAGCCCCCTCCATCCCCGTCGCTGTACGCCGCTCCAGCCGCAAGGACCCCAGGTCCTGCCGCGAGGGCAGAAGACCCCGAGCCCCCGCTCGCGTAGCCGCCGCCTCCAACGTGCCCAACATCACCGGGCGTCGCCGGATCCGGCCGCTTTGGCCACCGGATCCGCCAAAGACCGCCCCGAGAAGTAGATCGGGCCACGGAGGGGGAAACGGGCTTTGGATGTCGACGAAGACCGCCGCCGCCGCCACCATGCGGCTGCGCCGCCTGGGCCGGGCCGGGCAGCCGCTGCGGACACAGCCGGCGACCTCGCCGAGCCCCACGCGGCTGGCGGCGAGGCGGCGCCCGCGATCGGGTCCGCTGAGCACCGCCACACCACCGGAGAGAGCAAATCGCCCGCCGCCGCCATCCCAGCCGGCCGCACGGCCGTGCCGGCAGCCTGCTCCGGCGGCGGCGCGGGCGGGAGAGTGGAGGGGAGGGGGAGCTCGCGCGGCGGCGGCTAGGGTTTCCGCCCGGGTCGCCAGCGTGGGGAGCGACGCGAGCGGGCGGGCTCGTTGGGGTGGTGAGAATGCAATCGGTCACGTTGCTTCCTCTGGCTAGTCTTGTTAAGCTGGAGTTTGTAGGGTGCACAGAATTGAAGCGCCCCCCTTGTGGGATTGAGTACCTTACGACGCTTGATGAATTTTATTTGGGAGATGTTGCAGATGAGCTTATAAAGATTCTTAGGCAGGAAGGTAAAGCAAATGAATGCAAGGAAGAGCGATTGAAGATTAGCCACATTAGAAGGGTTGTCTTCAGAGTAACTGGGGAAAACTTTTGGCGAAGAATTGTAACCAGAGAAGGGAATGCAATCGCTGGCTGAAGGCTTGGATCCTATTCCTAGCTGCTATTTCAGGAGTTCACGTGCAAGGTATGGTTTTTACGCTGCTTCTTGTTTATTTCACCTGTCGGAGCACAACCGTGGCTCTTAAAATGCCTCGTCCGCTTCATTTCCTCAGGCTGCTGCTAGCTTTGTTGTGCTTTGGACCTTTGGTTGTTTAGTTCACCGGTAAGTGTGACAGAGGAAGGACAGGACATCTGCCCGTCAACAAGAGAAATGCCTGAATTCTGCATGGGTGAAATTTACAAAATAGTGTCAATTACGAATATAGTAAATCAGTTTGTGAGTTAAGCGCAAACACTGTTGTGATTAAGCTGCTTCGTCATGTTGTTTGTGGTGTACGTCTAAATAAAAAAATTGTGCCTGGTGTAGAGACTAGAGAGTGCTTGCTTTGGATTTTCTTTATTTTAGTCTGTCTGGCCAGAATGGATTAGCCTGATGACCTTTTATGGGTAAGGCATCTCCCAGGTCTGTAATAAGCTTGTCAGACTCTTTACTTCCCGTTTTGCAGAACTTAACCCTCTTATTTGGTGCTGTGTTCTATTGTTGGATTTGAATACAGGTGTAATTAGCCTAAGTCTAACTAACCTAAGCACTTCGCAAAGCACCTACGCTAATCACCAAGTGATCTTTAAGCTCTATGCATGTGGAGAGCACAAATGAAGTGTAACCGCACTCCTCTATCTTCCATCAGTTCCCACACACTAATTTGGCCGGTTGGATGGGGTATATAAAGCCACAAATGAGAATATAGCCATTGCCCCCTCACTGGGCAAAAATCGTGGCGCCGGACGCGCCAGCCGCTCACTGTCAGACACTGAACGTTCAACGCTCCTCTGCACGCCACGTGTTACTAGCCGTTTGAATTTGACTATTGCCGTGCACACTCCAGCAAACATTGGACGAGTCCGTCGCCATGCGTTGGACGCAACACCCTGCATCGGACGTGGTCTAGAGAGGGTTGCAGTCTGAGAGCACCGTTGGACACGCGTTGCTCGACCGTCGGTCGCACACACTGACACACATTCTTTCTTCTTTCCGTCTTCAGCCTGGCTATCGGACGCTCCGACGGTATTGCATCGAACGCACTTAATTCAAGGTCCAACGTCCGGCACCTGAAACTTTGTTTCTTTGCGATCTTTGCTTCGGGCTCAATGTCCATTTTACTTACAGTTGGGCTAGGAGAGAAACAGGAGGGGAGGGGCCACGGCTGGGAGAGTGAGTGTTAACCCTATGTCTAGCTTATATGTGAGCTTGGTAGAAGGATAGATATGGGCTTTGTTTAGGCTCAGAGGTAGGCCACAATTTTCAGAGTTCGGAGCAAATGCCTGATTAAAGTGATCGATTTTGAGAGGCCATCATTCTTTTGTGCCTATGTAAATAACAGACCGCACTACTACAGAATTGATTTTACGTGGTGTTTAGATTTCATTTTCCGTGGCGAGCATTTGAGAAACCGCCATGGTTAATATCATGATTAACCGTAGCGGTTATTTTCTATTTTGTGTGGCAGTCATAATAACCGCCACGGTAAATCGATTAACCATGGCGGTTTTTATAAAAAAAACCGCCACCGTAAATCAGAGCCCAAAGAGCCCAAATTACACTCTACTATATACACAACACTTAACGTTTTCAATCACGACTCCCTCACTCTCTCTCCCCAACCGGCCCCTCGCCCTCTCCCCGGCCCGAGCGTGCCCCCTCCCCTTCCTCTACCGTCGCGGCGCGGCACCTCCCCTTCCTCTCCCCGTCACGGCGGCGGCGCCCCTCCCCTTCCTCTCCCGTCACGGCGGCGCCCCTCCCCTTCCTCTCCGTCGTGGCGGCGCGCCCCCCCCCTTCCTCTCCCGCGGCGGCGCTGACCCCCTTCCTCTCCTCTCGCGGAGCGGCTCTCCGCCGCCGCCACCGCACCACGCGGCGGCGGCGTCGGCTCCGGCGGCATGGACGGGCGGCGGGCGAGCTTCTCCGGCGGCTTCGTCCGGTGGCGCTGCTGGATCCGGCCGTCGGGCGGATCCGGCCGCCGCGGCGAGATCCGCGGCGAGCGGATCCGGCCGGCAGCCGCGGATCCGGCCGGCCGCTGGCCGATCCGCCGGCCGTGAGCGGATCACGATGGAGCCACGGCGCCGGGCTGCGCCGCGTCGCAAGACGCAGCGGGACCACGAAACCCTAACGTCCCGGCGGCCCAGACCGGGGCCCGTTAGGGGTTTCATTGGATTTTTTTTTTTATTATTTTTTTATTCATTAACCGTGGCGGGCTTTTTGGTTTCCAAAACCGCCACGCAAAATCACTCGATTTTCCGTGACCTTCCCTTCGTGGCGGTTTTGAAAACCGCCACGGAAAATCGAAAAAAGTCCGTCACGGAAAATAAAATAAGTAGTAGTGTTGTCTCGGTTAATCGCCATGCATTTTACGAGACGGTTGGATTTTGTCATCGCCTTGGTTAATAAAAGACCACCACTCTGCAAAATCATTTTGTGTAGCAGTGATAACTCACCCTAGCCCATTAGAATTGATGCATACACAACCACCATACCATCTTCTCCGGTCACTTTCTCTAGTTCACGCTCAAGCCCTATTTTGAAGTGATTTTCAAGGTGGTTTGATCCTTATTTAGTTGCAAAATCCCATAAATGCCAAATAAGATATTTTAAATCATGAAAGATGTCTATACATTTCTAAAATTGAAGTGAAAAAACCATAGATTAAGAATGCCTTGGCACACTTCCTAGAAGGTTTCGAAGAGTTAGCATGACTCGCATGGGTATAAATTTCTCGCCGTGGATTGCCCACAGTTGTTTGTGTTCCTATCTCGTCTACCTACTTTTTAGTCTTTATTTTTAGGCACTGGTGCACAAAATAACTACCGCAGAACAAGCCTCCACCGGCGCCAAAGACGTGTACCGAGAGCCCAACGGCCCACGCCGGTGAGTCACCCTCTACCGAGAGCACCTCTCGAGAAAGATAGCTCTCGGTAGAGGATAGTCTACCGAGAACCCAACCTTCGGTAACATGTTGCCCTCGGTAGAGTCTGCCTCCACCGAGCGCCATCTCTCCACAAAGAGCCTTCCTCGGTGGCGTTGACGCCCCCAGCGTCTGGCGTCGTTGACGGCGCCCCTGCCGTCCACTCTACCGAGCGCGGTTGTTGGTGCTTGGTAGAATATGGTCACTCTACCGAGTGCCAATTCCATGGTGCTCGATACAATGACCTTATTTTTTTTTCTTGATTTCTCATTCCACCTAGACAAACACAATTTAAAAATAAGTCACATTATTTTCACATCCATACAAACTTGCCTAATTAAAAATTTGCATAATTTAAAACAAGTCACATATATATCACATCCATACAAACTTACATAATTTAAAGTGCATAATTTAAAACAAGTCACATCCAGCTACAAGTTGTACTACAACTTCACTACAAGTTCACTGTTGCCGGCCTTCTAGCCAAAATGAGTGAAGTGTAGGTCACCGATCTTGAATCCACAGATCTCCCAAATGTAGACCAACGTTCTCACTAATACACCCTCCTTTGCTTCACAACTAAGACGACATGCTCTACTGACGATGGTTAACCGCGTTCCGACATGTCGTTGGTCTCCAATCTTACAGGCAACAACCTTTGCCTGATATCCATTTGTAGTGCGCGTTGGTATTGGATTAGCCCATGTCCAAACATAACCCAATCGAGACATTGTCTGCGTAAGAACGGATGCATAACTACAACCAGCGTAGGTTAAGTCATACAGTTGAACCTGTAATTATTGGGAAAAAAATGAGAACATCTCTAGAGTACCAGATCAGTTCTAGGTATAAGCTACGTGATAAATTAACATATTGATGAGATATACTCAAAACAAATAACATATCGAGATTACCACATCATTTTGGTTCCTCCGAGCCTGGTTTGCAGCAAATCCCGCAACATCATTAAGCATGTTCCTACTTTTAGCTATCATCAACAAAAAGGAGAATATAGGCAGAGTGTACCCATGTTCCTGAAGCTTACTTACACATCTCATGACAGCATATTTTTGCGTAACCGATGGCTGGCTCGCAGGCGACTTGTTCCAACCTCTGAGTTGTTTTTAGAATTTCCACCTCTCCTTCTAGGGGCGATGGAAAAGCTAATTTTACATTGGATTTGTTGTCCCAATTCACTATGAAGATGATGTGAGTGCCGGGCGACAACTTCTTGAACACCAAAGTACGAGGGAGTGTGTTTAAACCAAGTGATTTGGTCAATTGGTCGCAATACATTTAAAATTCATATAAATGATAAATATACATTTACAAATATATTCGACAAATTAATTATACAAATACTTACTATTATTCGAACATTTTCCACTATGGTGGGCAGAGATTTTGGATCGGGGTCAAATCCCGGGTCGTTAGATGGCCACGTAAAACCTCGACTTACGGAGGTGAAAGATTACGCTCGACCATCTAGAAATATATAGAAATTAGTTTCAATTTTTTTTTGCAACTTAATAGAAATATATAGTATAATTATATACTACCACACATATTATTATTGAGAAATCATAGCAATGTAATTTTTAAAAAATTGTAGCAATGTATACCTTAATGTTGATCGACATCTATGAGGGTGGCGCGTTGGCGGGGTGGCCGGCGTTGGTGAGGATGGCCGGCGTTGGCGGGGGTGGAGGCCGGCGTTTGGTGGGGGTGCCACTGCGGGCGGTGGTGGCGGCCGGCGTTGGTGGGTGTGCTCGGCTGTGGGGCGGCGGCGACGGGTGGTGGTGGGTGTGCCTACGCATCGTGGGCGACGGCGGCGGGTAGTGGTGGCGGCCGGCGTTGGTGGGGTGGCGGCCGCCGTTAGTAGGTGTGGTTGTTGGGGCGACGGCAGCTGCCGCGGTGGGTGCTGGTGGTGGGTGACCAGCGGCCTTGGTGGCGGCGGACGAGGGATTGGGGTGAAGTGTCGAGAGAGCGACTGGGGGGAAGAAGGTGGGGTGTCGGCGAGATAGGGCCTTTACAGAGTGTTCAAAGCCGGCCCATAGTAAAAATATTTTTTTTTTTTTCTAATTTTGCCATCAAATTTCGCAGTCAAATGTTCGAATTCAAAAAGTTACAGGATTGTACCAAGGATTTAGGTAGGGGCCCTAGGTAAAGGTGTTTTCGAGGGCTATACCTTATGCTCTCGGTAAAAAAAATCTTTTTTTTGAATTTGGAGTCCAAATTTTTTGTGTGTCTTTCATACATTTCCTATTAGTTCATATCCAATTTTGACATTTTTATAAAACAATTTACTATATATTTTGATTTAATTGCTTTTTAATTGAATTTTTCTTTATAAGCCAAATTTGAACCGTAAGACATTCGAATATAGGGGAACATGAAAGGAAAATGGTATTCATATTCTTGAGTGCAATCTAAGGACTAATTCAGGGGATAGACCCAAAATTTTGAACATCTTGTTCACGGAACATAACCATTCACTCGCGGTGAATAGTTTTAAAATTATATAAAATGTAAACGAAGTTGAAAAATCATGAAACTTGTTGAGTTGTCGTGAAATCATATGTGGAGACTACAAAAAAATTTAGGAATGTTTCGTTAAGGTTTGTTCATAGAATGTCCAAAACCCGTGACAACTCCACATAAGTTCTATTATCACATGTGTTATATGTCCCGAAGTTTCAACCATCGTTGACACCAACGTCAACGAAACCTTCCCAAATTTTTTTGCGTAGTCTCCACATATGATTTCATAGCAAATCAACAAGTTTTACGATTTTTGAACTTCGTTCGCATTTACTATAATTTTAAAACCATTCAGCCACGAGTGAATGGTCATGTTCCGTTAAGGAGATGTTCAAAGTTTTGGGTCTAACTCTGGACGAGGCCTCACATCGTTAAGGAGATGTTCAAAGTTTTGGGTCTAACTATGGACGAGGCCTCACATTGCACTCACTAATATGAATAAAATTTTTTACATTTCATGTCTCCCCCTATCTATCGAATGGTTTCAGTTCAAATTTGGCTAATAAAAGAAAAAATCAATTAAAAGAAAGAAAATCAAAATATATACTAAATAGTTTTGAAAAAAATCTCAAATTTGAACATGAGCTATGAGACATTGTACAAACCACACACAAAAAATTTGGATCCAAAATTTAAAAAAAAAGATAAATTCACCGAGGGCCGGTGTCGGGCTCTCGGTAAAATAATGTCTACCGAGAACATTGTTTAAAACCCCCTCGGTAAAATCTACATAGCGTCCTCACGAGCAGGCCCTCGCGAAAAGCCCTAACCTAGGATGCCCCATACTTATCCAGTCCTATCTTATCCATTCCCCCACTCGCATCTTATCCACTCACACACACTCACTCACTCACTCGGACCCGGCGCGAGTGTGCCCGCGGCGTCAATCCGCCGTACGCCACGCCACCTCCCGCGGACGCTCCCGCCCGTCTCACGCCGCCCGGCCGCTGTCCTCGCCGTCCATGTGCTCGGCCACCTCCCGGCCGTCAATCTTGCCGGCTGCCACCTCGACCGCCAGCGCTCGCTCGCGCCCCCACCCGCGCCTTCCTTGCCCGTCTGCGCTGCCCCGACCACCATCCTCGCCGTCCGTGCGGCGCGCGCCACCTCCCCCGCGCTTCGCGCGCCCCGCCCGCGCCCCTGCCCGCACCTTCCTCGCCCATCTACGCCGCCCCGACCGCCGCCCTAGCCGCCCAGCGGCGCCGGCCACCCACGTTTGGCGAGAGGTAGGGGGCCTCACGATGAAGTTAACGCCGACGATGGCAAACGCCGTCGACGCCGAGCCAGGTTTAGCGAGAGGGTAATGAGCCCTCGGTAGAGGTTGTACCGAGCACGCCATTAATAGCGCTTAGTAGAATCTTTTCCTCGTTTAAAATTTCGCCGAGGGGCTAGTACCGAGCGCCCTCGGTAGAGCCTCTACCGAGCGCTACTAAGGTTAGTTTTTTACAGAGCGCTTCTAGCGCCGGTAGAGGCTCAACCTACAGTAGTGAATATAGTTGCCAAAATTCGAATTCATGTTAATAATCTTGACAAAAGGCACTATTAGTCATTGACGTCAACATTTCTATGACTTGCATGTTTGAAGTCTTATGATTTGATTGCACACAATTTTGATAGCCTTAGATTGGGTGCAAGGGTGAACCGCGTCTCTTGATATTGCAGATGCGGCCAATGAACTTGCAGTGTTGGACAGCCGAGTTCAGTTTCCCAATGTTTCATTGTCTGAGAGTTTCGCCAGTTCACCGTTTATGGTTGCAGGACACAAAAATTGAAGTGGATTTTCTCAAAAATGAAAAGAAAAAAAAAACTGAACCACCTTCCTTTTAGGTGGGACCAGCATGTAAGTGACGTATGCCCCCCTATCTTCCTCCCTTCCACTGCTGCTCTGGCCGTCTCCCATGGCCGCCGCTCTCCACGCCATCCACCTCCCTCTTTCCCACTCGCACTACCACCCATCCCAACCCTAGCCTCGGGCCTCCTCCGTAGGTGGAGAACCAAGCCCGTCCCACTAGCTTGCCCCAGCCCAGAGGCCAGACCAAAAAGGCAGCCTCCTCTCTCGCCTGCTGCTGGAGGATCATGGTGCAGCACTGCAGCCTCATCGCCTCGGTGGTGCGGGCCTACGGCCACCGCGGCCTCGCCGATTCCGTTGGCGCGCTCGAGCTGGCGCTTCGGAGGCCGTCCGACGAACAGGTGGTGTGCGGCGGTGCGGCACTTCCTCATCAGCGATTCAGTATGTGGTTAATTTGTCAATACAGCTTTCGCTAATTGGTTCTACCCGATACGGGCGACATGGAACTAAATGCGCGTTCGTGTGTAGTTGACGGAGGAATTCCTCTCGTCCAATCCAGGTGCTTGCCGTTGTTCCTATGCGCGAGGCGTTTGGGAGTTGAGATGCGGCATCTAGTCCTTTCGGCCTTTCTCAGGTTTGTAATTCAAGTGCGAGAGCCTTTAATTTTCGTTTTGCTGGCAACTAACGTCTTGTATCATTGGTTCTCTGAACCTGGTATATATGATGTCACAGAGACAGAGTAGTTGGTGGTCTGAAGAAAAATGTCATTTTTGCCATAACTGAGCTACCAACACATGCTGCAGATGGTATTCATTTTCTTGAGCTTGCTACATTATTGGGCAGTGATAAGCGGTAACAAGTTATTGGTAAGAAGCACACCTACAAACATATGCTCTATTTTCTGGGATCAGAGCAGGTTTGGGTGCACCGATTCAAGAAATAACTAGTTTGTCAACTATTGCACCGATTCAAGAAATAACTAGTTTGTCAACTACTGCACCGATTCAGATTTTTAAACACCGCATATTCTTATGCTATCTGCATACCTCTTTTTTGGAATAGCCCATTTATTTGTCCTAATAATTGGCTGTAAACAGACTGCTTGTTATAATGTATACATAGAACACTTGTTACTATGTGAGAAGAACAAACAATATGAATATATATGACCAACCATAACAATGCACCAAAGCTAGCATGAACTGCCATGACCAACAAGGACAAGTGAGTAGTGACGAATGATCCATTTGGAAAAACAATGATCTCATCGCCTAGCTACTAAGAAATGTAAGGCCCAAGGATACAAGAACAATCACTAGTAAAAAAGGCTTATATCCTGTCACCTGACCCTTAAATAAATCCTGGCATTGGTTTCTCCATCATCTCACTCATTTCTCTGTTGTTGGTTACACAAGTCAATCAACGCAAAGGACAAGAGGATAATTAGTCATACTAGCATCAGTGTCAGACCAACATTGTGAAGACACTTCTCATGAAGCTGCAATTATCACTTTTTGTTCACTGTTCAAGGGCCTCATGCAGCATCTTCTGGCATGACACAACTCCTTGGCTCCAAAGAATAAGGTTGCAATTGGATTCAGCAACAGCAAATCCATCTGGAATGCATGCTTGTTTCCCAGCTTCACGGCTTGTCCAGGTATCAAATTTGACCAGTTCAAAATTTGTTCAGTTTTGGTTCCAAGGTTCACATTGTTGACCAGAAAACAAGCTCCACAAACTGGACTAAATTCGATGTTGAAGGAGCGCATCTAGTGCACTGATTGCGTTCAACTAGCAAGAGATTTTTCTTGATCTCCTTCATTCCTCCAAGCCGCTGGAAGCTTCATCTTCCCTCTCTCTTTTAGTTGTGTCACCACACCAGTCATCATCCTCTGGCCCTGCATAGTCATTGTTTGTCATATATGCAACTCCTCCCACTCCGTTGTGGATTCCATCTTTGACTGTGGATGCAACAAACAACACTGACCTGCAACCATTTAAGCTTTCTTTCTGGCTTCCTCATATTCAGGTATTATCCTGTGTCAAAGTTAAGTACTCATTTGAAAACAAGTTCTGAAATTGACATGATTTGTGAAATCCACGCATGTACAGATTGAGTTTTTTTTTTTTTCCACATGTCTCCTATGTTCAACAAGTTAAAGAAGAACCACTTTATTAGTTGCTTTCTCTGCCGGGCATACCTCCTCTGACAAGTTGAAGGCTTGAAGCGCACTATCAACGTGTACTTGTTTGCATCTTCTATTCAGGTAACCCACCCATAATTTCACCAGTTCAAAATAAAGTTTGGAATCGTTGCTTTGGATGTCCAGATTTTCCACTAGAAGCTAGCTTTGAAAATTGAACTGATTTCTCAAATTTGGGTATGGCAGTGTTCTCAGCACTCAAGAAAGTCCACAAAATCATAATGGCCGGGGCTGTTGTGGGAGTGCTCATGGGCAAGCTCGGTGTGGCCTTGGCGAACCAGGCAATTGACTATGGTGCATCTCAGCTTTCTTCCAAGGAAGCTTCTGCTCTCAAGGGTCTCTTTGGTGAGATCAGGAAAGCCAAGGAGGAGCTGGAGAGCATGGAGGCCTACCTACATCAGTCAGAGAAGTTCCAGGATACCAACAAGACCTCTAGCATCTTCATTAACAAGATCCGGAAGCTATCTTTCCAGACTGAGGATGTTGTCGATGAGTTCATGTACAAGCAAGAGGACAATAGGCATGGAGGAATTGCAGGCAACATGACGAGGAGGATCAAGCATGTCAAGGCTTGGCACCGTCTAGCTCACAAACTTCATGATATCAATGCTGAGCTCGAAGAAGCTACAGAAAGGAGGGCCCATTATGTCATCCTAGGAATGCAGGGATGCACTAGGAACAGTGACCATGTTGTGAGATCCACCAATCAAATTTTCTTTTTTGCAAGGGAAGAGGATATAGTGGGTATTGAAAATAATGCAACAAAGCTCAAACAATGGCTAGTTGGTGATCTGAAAGAAAAGAACTACAAAATAGCCACAGTTTGGGGAATGGGTGGCGTAGGTAAAACTACTTTGGTTGACCATGTCTACAAGATTGTGAAACTAGATTTTCAAGTTGCAGCCTGGGTAATCGTGTCACGAGTTACCATGTTGAAGACCTTCTAAAGAGGATTGCAAGAGAGTTTGGCATCATAATTGATGCTACTAACATAGAAATTAGAGGCTTAGTGGAGATCATCCGAAACATCTTGAAGGTAAAAGGTATATCTTGGTTCTAGATGATGTTTGGGAAAAGGATGTATGGATTAACAATATCATGGAAGTCTTTCCAACTAATTGTACCAGCCGGATTGTCCTCACATCAAGAAAGTTTGAAGTTGCATTATTGGCAACTAGCAATTGCATAATTGAGTTGGAACCTCTAGGAGATAAGCACTCTTGGGAGTTATTCTGCAAAGCAGCTTTCCGGTATAGTGATGACAAAATGTGCCCGTCAGAGTTACAAGGTTTGGTTTCAAAGTTCTTACAAAAGTGTGAAGGCTTGCCTATTGCCATTGCGTGCATAGGGCATCTATTGTCTTTCAAGCCACTGATATACTCTGAATGGGATAGTGTGTACAAGGAGTTACAATTGCAGTCAACTCATAATATAATCCAAGGTGTCGATAGCATTCTAAAATTCAGCTTGGAGGACCTTCCATATGAACTAAAGAATTGCTTCTTACATTGTGCAATATTTCCAGAGGATTACGGACTGATGCGACGAAGATTAATTAGGCACTGGATTACTTCTGGATTCATCAAGGAAAAGGAGAACAAAACACTAGAACAAGTGGCAGAGGGGTACTTGAATGATCTTGTAAACCGAAGCCTACTGCAAATTGTGAGGAGAAATGCATCTGGACGAGTGAAATGTTGCCGAATGCATGATGTTATCCGTAGTCTTGCCCTTCACAAAGCAGCAAAAGAATGTTTTGGTAATATTTATGAGGGTTCAGGTACACATACGGAAGATGGGACACGTAGAATATCTATAAATTGCACCAATGTGGCACTGAATCCATCTGGTGCAACACATCTCCGTGCAATCTATGTTTTCACAAGTTCTGCTGACATCAATTTGCTGAGGTCTATCCTTACAACCTCAACATTGTTGTCAACCTTGGATCTGCAAGATACTAAAATCAAGATGCTTCCTAATGAAGTCTTCAACTTGTTTAATCTGCGTTTCTTGGGTCTTCGAGATACTGAAGTTGAGACTCTACCAGAGGCCGTTGGAAGATTGCAAAACTTAGAAGTACTGGATGCTGCAAGGACTTGCCTATTATCTTTACCAAAGGATGTTGGAAAACTGAAGAAGCTTAGGTACCTATATGCTGCTGTATTGATCAATGAAGGATACTTCACGCGGTATGGTGGAATAAAGGTGCCTAGGGGCATAATAAAGAACCTGACAGGACTGCGTGTTCTACAACCAGTTAAAGCTAGCTCAGAGACTCTACATGATGTTGCAGCTTTGACGGTTTTACTTAACGCTTGCAGTTGACGATGTGACAAGTGAGCACTCGTTACTCCTGTGCAGTGCTCTCCAGAACATGAGCAATCTTGTCCATTTGACAATTAATATGTCAAACGAAAATGAAGCATTGCCATTGGAACGACTTAGTTTACCAGAAACTATTTGTAAACTCGGGCTGGTAGGGCAGCTGAAAAACGAACGGATGCCTCAGATTCTCTCTTCCTGGTTGCACCTTAACTATCTCACTGATCTATGGCTCATGTTCTCCAAACTTGATAAGAACTCATTTCATAGCCTCATGGTGTTGCGTAATTTATGCTTTCTATCGCTTTCTAAAGCTTACAATGGGAAGACATTAGGCTTCTCTGCACAGTCATTTCCTAGACTGAGAGAACTTCGTATATGGGGTGCTCCACAACTCTGCCAAGTAGAAATAGAAGAAGATGCAATGGGAAACCTTGTTCAGCTAACGTTTGCAGACTGCCCAGAGCTGAAGCGCCTCCCTCGTGGCATTGAGTACCTTACGGCGCTTGATGAATTATATTTCGGAAATGCTACAGATGAGCTTATAAAGATCCTTCGGCTGGAAGGTGAAGCAAGTGAATGCAATGAAGAGCTAATGAAGATTAGCCACATTAGAAGGGTTGTTTTTAGTGTAACTGGGGAAAACCTTTGGCGAAGAGTCGCACCCAGAGAAGGGAATGTATTTGATGGTTGAAGACTTGGGTCCTAGCTACTAGTTCAGGAGTTCACGTACAAGGTATGGTTTTTTTACCTTGCTTCTTGTTTATTATTGGACCAGCCGGGAAGGCAACCTTGGCTCTTAAAATGCCTCGCCCGTTTCATTTCCTCAGGTTTCTTCTGGATTTGTATTGAGCTAGCGATGGAGGACATCCGCCCATCAGCATGAGCAATGCCCAGATTATAAAATTGGGCGTCCATACGAATTTACGAAATCAGTTTGTGAATTAAGCGTAAGCAGTAAACAATGTTGTGATTTTAGTTTCTCCCTGATGTCGTTTTTGTGCCAGGTGTTATCTACACATAAAAATGTGTGCCTGGTGCAGAGACAAGTGAGTCGATGCTTTGGGTTTCTATTTTAGTCTTGTGGTCCTAAGAGATTGGCTTGATGTCCTTCGTTGTTGAGGCATCTCCCAGGTCTGTACTAAGTTTGCCCGGCTCTTTAATTCTCTTTTTTTTTTTTGGGGTGAACATAACCCTTTTGTTTGTCGATGCTTTCTGTTGTGTGGAGCCAAAACTGTAAGCTCCAGGCAGTCAGTAGTATGTTTATGAATAGTTTGATTGAATCAATGCAATATGCCAATGGTTGTGATTAGCGTAAAACATTACTCATTTGGCATTATCATTTTAATTGTTTAAATACATTGTAAATTTGTAATAAAACCCAACAGCCAAATAATTATAGTATCGGTATGTTGGAGAGACATCATTGCATTGTTATTACAATATGCAACACAAATAATCTATATAAAATAACTTTTGCTCGGTGAAAACATATTAATTTATTGCTTTGTTATCACCCTGCTCTGGGTGGCACGTAGAAATTTTAGTTGATGAATTTAATGCACATTAAGAAAAATTACTAAGGGCTCGTTTGGCACAGCTTGGCTATACCAGTGCAGTCGTTTTTGTAGCATAACAACTTCTCAAGCAGCTTTATTGGTGAAGCTAAGCTGCTTAGCTTCCAAGATGGGACAAAAGAACAAATTACAAAAATCCCCTTCTTTTTTTTTAACCATTGCTTCTCCAAATGTTCTTCCCTGTACAAGTACACAACAATTATGCAACGCGTGGTCTTCTATCGACTCGTTGTCCCTTGCTACAGTAGTCGCTTAGCTTCCAAGATGGGACAAAAGAACAAATTACAAAAATCCCCTTCTTTTTTTTTTTAACCATTGCTTCTCCAAATGTTCTTCCCTGTACAAGTACACAACAATTATGCAACGCGTGGTCTTCTATCGACTCGTTGTCCCCTTGCTACAGTAGTCGCAGGGCGATTTCGAGGGCGATCCCCTTTTCCATCGTCGATCCGCCGGCCCCCTCTCCTCCGGCGACCCTCGGGGTGCCGGGGTTGAGAGGGGAGCCCGGCTCCTTGGCGGATGGACCTTGTATAGCTGTAGATTTAGGTCTTCGAGCTCGTGTCTCCCGGCGATGGCCCTGTGGTCACCGCCTAGGGTTAGGTTTCCTGTGCTTCTTCGGCGGCGGCGGCGGCATGGTCGGCGCTTCCTCCGGCGTGGCGCAGCTAGAGTTCCCGGTGGTGGTGGTTGTGGAGCAACTGTGCCGGCGAAATAAAGTGCTCCTTCGCGGATCGGTGGTGGTTGCCGGTCGGGCGCGGTCGCCGCCACGAAGGGAGATCTCCTTCTCCTCCGAGCCCTTTCCGGTGATGGCGGTGTTGCGGTCAGTGGAGGCCTTGTGAGGTTAGTTTGCTCCATCTTTGCAAAGGGATGGTGGCTTCTTTTGACCCCCATGGGTGGGTTCGTGGTTCCTGGGTCGCTGGTGTTCCCGGTGATCGCGGGTTTTCGCTTTCCCGCCAACGACATTTCTTGGTCGCTGGGGCGGATCTTTTGTGGTCTCTCTCTTTGCGAAAGGAGGGATGATCTGGACATCCCCTTGGGGTGTTCTTTCCGGGCCATCGGTGCTGGTGGCGCTGGATCCGAAGGATCTGAAGGAGGGAGGTTTGCTTGGTGCGCTTCCGTTTTCTCCGGCGAGGTTGCTGCTGATGTGCCCGGGCCGATGCTAGATGCGCCAGGGTTTGGGTTCCGTGGCGTTGGCTGATGCAGCGTTTCCATGAGTTGGAGCTCCTTGTCGGCGGGGCGGCGTCCTCCAAGCTCGGCGGCGTTGGCTGTCGTCGATGTCGACCGAAGAAGATGACAGAGAAGCCCCGATGGACTACGGTGTAATTTTCTTTTTACAAGGGTCTTCTTTGTATTTTGGGGATGTACTGTGCTTCAAGTTTAATACCATCCTTCCTTTCGCAAAAAAAAAAAAATGTTCTTCCCTGTACATGCACCGGCGGTGGCGCCTGCCTGCGCGCCTCGGTGGTGGCGCGCCTCGGCCGACCGCCTTGCCCGCGCCTAGTAGCCTGCTCGCCCGTGCCTCGGCGCACGCAAGAGCACGCACCCACGGCTTGCGCCTCCCTACGCCCAGCAGCCGCGCCGAGCGTGCTTGGCGGTCGCGTCGCCGGGCGCCAAGCGCCGCCCTCGACCGGCGGTTGTGCTCGCTCTCTATCTCTCTCGTCTTTTACACAGTGGGCTTTTGATAAGCTACTTTTTCCAGCTTTATCCACACCCATCTCCATGCGTGAGGAGATGGAAAAAAAATATTTGGCAAAAAAAACACCTCATAACAGCTCCTGAAGCTGTTGTGAGTGAGTGTCAAACAGACCCTAGATGTGTGGACTCAGGCACACCTTAACTTGATTTCGTCCTCTGCCACTACCCAAATTCAGTTTTCTTCTCGTTTCCGAAAGTTAGTTCCCCTGCCCTAGACCAGTTCATAATTTTCACTTCTGTTTTAATCAATACAGAAGCACCTTCCTGTCAGGTGGGACCAGCGTGTAAGTGACGATGTATCCATCCCTATCTTCCTCCCTTCCACTGCTACTCTGGTTGGCTCCCATGGCCGCCGCCCCACCGCCTCTCTCCGGCCCATCCACCTCGCTCTTTCCCACTCCCACTCCCACCCATGCCAAACCCTTGGTTCCGGGCCTCCTCCGTGGGTGCAGGCATGTAGCACCAAGCCCGCCGCCCACTAGCTAGCCCCGGTCCCAGACCCAAAAGGCACCCTCTCTCCTGCGGCCGCGAGGTCATAGAGAGGAATCTACGCAACATTGCAGCCTCATCGTCTGGGTGGGTGATGCGGGACCACGGCCGCTGCGCGCCTCGTCGATTCCGTTGGCGCGCTTGAGCCGGCGCTTGCGGTGGCGCGGCTCTGCCTCACCAGCGGGTGGTTTATCGATTCAACTGTTGCTAATGGTTCTACGTCGCTCGGCTTGGCTGACGTAGACTGCGTTGGTGTTTCTATGTACACCAAGTATTATAATACAGCCAGCGAGCCGGCTGTAAGGTTCCTTATAACCTTCTCCCAGCCCACCATACAGTACTTACCTCTTTCTAATTAATACAGAGGCCACTTGTCTATCTCACGTAGTTTCTTGGTTCTTGTGCCCAAGCCGGTGTAAGTTTACAGCCCGCTTCTCCTCTCTCTCCTCACTTCTCTCCTCCACATCATCATTTTAGCCGGCTTACACAGCCTGCCATAATACTTCTCGTAGGCACAGCCTCTCTCTCTGCGTTCGCTCCAGAGGTGTGTTTACGCCAGGCGGCGAGGAGGACGGTTGGGATGCTGCATTTATTCCTGAGGCCTCTCCCATCCCAGGTCTGTAATCCAAGTTATAGAGCCTTTAATTTTCATTTCGCTGGAAAATATTTTGTTTCCTCTGAACCTGCTATATGGTAACCACCGTCACATAGACAGGGTAGTGGTTGGAGGTCCTTACTTTTCGTCTAATCGAGCCAGCACATGGTAAATATGGTAAAAATTGAATATAGCTTTTTGGGCAGTGATAACGGTAACATGCTATTAGTAAGAACGTATGCTTCTATTTTCTCAAAACAGAGGAAGCTTTGGTGTGTTGCTCTGTTCTCTTGGGAGAGCAAGTTTTGGTGCAGAAATGTACTAGCCATTTACATCTGTCCGACTGTCGGGTTGGAGCGCCATGAGGGGCAGTTCTTACACGGGCTGCTAGCCTGCCATGTTGGTGACTCACCTCGAGGGAGGTCAAATCAATACAAGAAAACCTGAGATGTCATGATGCGATTGAAACACTTGGAGTATTTGGGCCCAGGCGTTTTGCTATTTGGTATTCAGCACTTGTGCTTTTCTTTTCTTTGCCCTTCTCTCATTCTTCCAGAGAATTTTCTCACTGGTTCTACACTCAACAATTACGTCTATTGCTTCTTTGTTGGCATAGTTTAATTTGATTTTACGTCGATAGAATTGGTTATTGTCAACACAAAAACTAAAAACAGAAAAACTAGGGTTTCCCTTGTGGGTGGCGGCGCTCATGCCGATCTTGATTCCTCTCCTCTGTTCTTCGAACCTGACCTCGTTCTTCGTCGATCTGCTCCTTCTCCAACTATTTTTTCTGATCCCTTCTTTCTCTTTGCTTATGCTGCTCCGCTTGTTCTCTTCCTCTGTTTTCTATTCTCTCTTCAACTCTGCATCTTCTCTCATGCGTGGAATGGGTCCGACTTCTCCTTCTCTATCTTCTATCCTGCATCCAATCGCCTTTGCACCTCCTTCTCCCTAGGGCGGTTAATCTTCCTCGTCCCCACTATGACACCTGCGATTTCACGCTACACGCGTGTCATCTCCTTGACCTCTTTTCGGACACGCGCCGTACTTTTGGTTTACCGAGTCGCCGATGAAGAAGCTGTACTATACCAAATCTATGACCTCGTACTCCAAATTCTTCCTTTTCCTATTTGCCACCACTTTCACCTTCCTTCCTCCATGGCCTCGGACCGTACAGCCATGTCGGCCCCAATCACCATGGACACTGACCCACCTGACCCTCACCCGACTCCAACATCCACCATGCCCAACCCGCAAAGTGCTCCATCCGCCACACCATACGCTCATCCTCGTCAGCACGCTACAGCTCCTCCTCCTCCGACATCCCATCACAGCAATGCGGTTGCATCGCCATATCCGGCTGCTACTCTGCAGCACATGGTACTTTCGGATTTTGCTAACTCCTCGGCCATGGATTCAGAGCTTGTGCAAGCTCTGGAAGCTTTACAGGTAGCTACTCGCAACACGCCAGCAGGGTCCAGTCGAGAACAAGAAGAGGCTCTAGACACCCCATACAACTTGGTCATTAAGATCCCAGACAACCAAGGTTCAGCAAGGCCACTCACAATACATCAAGTCAGCAGAGACCTTCGTCAGGCATGGGGTGAAAGGTATGCAGCTGTTAATTCAGTAGGCTCTGGTTCACACTATTTTTCAGCTACTTTTCACAACAGAGCAGATATGTTGCACATCTATAGAAGGCAACCTTGGTTAGTTCAGCGTCAGAATATACTCCTAGAAATTCACAATCCAGATACTGCATTGCCAGATTATCCCTTTAATTATCTTTATGCAAATGTGAGAGTTTATGGTCTACCTGATGAGGACAGAACACCTGCCATGATTGATGCAATACTGAGAAGGATAGGCCAACCCTCTGACTTAGATGAGCAGCTTGAATTCAATATCCACCGTGATGAGCAGTATGCTTTGGTCAGAGCAAAACTTAATATCAATGCACAAGCCACTGACAAGATTTTTATCCCTATATCACCTAGTCGCAGGATTTTGGTGTTCTTCAATTATGAAAGGATTAGTAGGATTTGTACTTTTTGTGCTGGTTTCTTTCACAATCACACTGACTGCCCTGCCAGAATTGCATACATACTTGACCCTGCAAATCAAGAGCGTCAGCCTCCGATCAATCTGTTTGGTAAATGGATGACAAGGCTCAAAGATATTCCTTGGGAAATAGTTAAAACTCAGATCAATCCAAATATTCCAAGGCAAATTCAGCCATCCTCTGTTCTACAGGCACTTCGAGCTCAACATGCCGCTTTGACAAATGAAGCTTCGGTGGCTGCCAGGCATCTCATTGCAGCCATTTCAAACATTGAATCGAGTTTAGCTCACCCGGCAGATCAAGCTACTCATCATGTTACTCAAACTACAGTCAACACCTTGCCTATCCCGGTCACCATTCATTTGACATTAACTGTCAGTGACGCAGGGCCCCCAATAATGCCGACAGTTCATCTCAGCAATGTGCAAGCATCAGAGAATAATATAGTCCACCATAGTAATAATTTGCATCCAAATGTGGATCAGAGTAACACAGAACTACAGCTTCAAAGTGCCGCTGCTATGGACATTACTCAAGGTGTGCCAGTCAATACGCAACAAGTGGATCAGATTATGCAGGAAGCTCAAATTGCACAGCAGCCACCGCCTCAACTGGCGGTTCATCAGGCTCAACCGCAGATACAGGTTCCAGTTCAGCACACACTTCAGATGGATTTAAATTTGCCACCTGACCTCACTATCCTAACTGACGATATTCAAGTTGAAGTCCAGGCCCAAGCTGCTCAGCTGCACAATCACTCACCACAACACAATCAGAGCCTCCATACAACAATGATAAATTCAGCAATATGCACCTTGGGACAACAAGCGGTTCTCACTCAGACTCCAACAGTCATCTCCGAGCAGCAGCGACAAGAATACAATGATGAATTCTTTCAGGTACATGGATGCACACCAACAGAAAGAGCTCAACAGATATTACACCGAATTAATGTGGTCAGGCAAGCTACTCAAAGGGAGATCGATCCAGTTCAGGGTCATTTTAACACCAATAACAACTCAGCAGGGGAGGGTACAAGTCAGTCAAGGCAACTTGAACACCAAGCAGATTTTCAACAACAACACGGACAGCTGCAGGTTGCTCACCAAGTGGACCGGGATACTTCAACTGTAGCGGATGTCTATACTCGCCGTGCGCCCTCGAACCCATTACCGCAGTGAATGCAAACATCCAACCCCCACCTGTTCCTGTGTGTGGGGCCCCAGGAATTCTGGGTCCTCATCCTGCTAGAGAAGCTGCGCACCCCACCTACACCCCGCCGTCACCACTCCACTCCTCTGCTGGCTCTTATATCCGTGCGGGTGGAAGATTCCATCAGGCGGGTCTCCTCCCTGATCCTGTGCATTCCGAGCGAGGTCCTCTACGCCAACGCACCGGTTCTGCAAGCTTCATTGAGATTCACTCAAGCTCCCGCAACAGTCAATCTTTCTCCGGCCGCCACAGGTCTCGAGGGGGTCGCGCCCAGGAGATGGAAGACGATGCCTCCTCAGATTTCAGATCAGGTCAGTCAGAGCAGGACTCTGGATCTCAGATACAGGGGGTTAGACGTCGTATTCGTCGTTCAAGGTGGGAGCCTGAGTCTGCAGCTCATGGGGGAGTTCTTGGCGGCGTTCCTTGGGGGACTCAACCGGCTGGTGGCTCCAGTGCCACTGGAGTGCAGCAACCTCATCATGTTAACAAAGGGCCTTGGCAACAATAGCTTCAATCTCGTGGCGTAGGTAGGTGCACTTCCAAAGGGGTGCACATTTGGAACATGCTCGAGTCTATGCAAAGAAATCGAGCATTGGTGAGCGTAATCAACCATCTTCTTCATTGGCTTTGGCGCACCCAAGCAAGGCGCCGGGGGATCCATGAGTGTTTTGGCATGGAACGCCGGGAGTGGGAGGGAGGCCCGACGAGTTCCAAGATGCTCCATCCGCGGCGCCCTCATACTATCTACATCAGCTAAGGTAATTTTTATTTGTGAAACTAGAAATTCTTCTATTTCTACAACTTCTTTGATTAATCGTTTTAATGTTGACAATGCTTATGTTGTTCCAGCACAAGGACTTTCTGGAGGCCTATGGCTTCTATGGGATATCCAAGTCGCTGTTTCAGTAGAGTTTACCAGCAAGCATGTTATCTTAGCTCTTTGTACATATAAGCAATCTAGTTTTAGCTTTGGTCTTATCTGTATGTATGGTGACCCTCACCATCAGGACACCTCAGCCATATGGGCTTCTGTTCATGCCTTTGTTGTAAAATATCCAGGCATGCCTATGTTATGTACTGGTGACCTTAATGAAATCATGTCAGTGAATGAAAAGTTAGGGCCTAAACCTGCTGATGTGCATCGTATCTCTAATTTTTGTTGCATGGTCAAGGATTGTGTGATTTAATTGATTTGGGTTATAATGGTCCTGCTTACACCTGGTGTAACAAGCGTTTTAATACTAATCCTACTTTTGAGCGTTTGGATCGTTTTCTAGCAAATACAGAATGGTGTGCTCACTTCCCTTCGGCGGCGGTCTATCACTTACCCATGATGCGCAGTGATCATGCTCCTATTCTTCTAGTTTTGGAATCAAATCGTTAAAAACTAAAAACCTTTTCGTTTTGAAAATTTTTGGCTTGTTGAAAAGGACTTCAAAAGGTAGTGCAACAAAGCTGGAATTTATCGTACTCAAGAACTTTTCAAAAGAAATTACATTACCTTGCTACTGACCTCAAAGTTTGGAGAAAGAAAAAACCCAAACTCTCTGATAGTTTACAGGAAATTGAGAAAAAGATCCTACAGCTCCAGTCCCCCGCCACCACATCAACAAAATTTCTCTCTTCAAAAGGATCTCATGCATCGCACCACGAAATATTGGCAAAGCAAGAGGTATATCACCGACAAAGGTACAAAAAGACTTGGGCTATAAAAGGTGATAGGAATATCGATTTCTTTCATAAATCTATTTTGAAAAGGGCTAGACAAAACAATATTACTTACCTTGTTAATATGGATGGTTCCACGACTACCCCTCAACAAATAGAGTCCAATTTTCTCTCTTATTTTATCGACATCTTTCAGCAAATGCACAGCCTACTCCATATGCAGGACACTCAATTACGGATGAAGGCCATGACATCATTCAAACTAATCAACACTTATATACCACCGGGACTTGAAGGAAATTCATGAAATCGCCAAGGCGATGCGGTCAAATGCCTCGCCAGTCCCGACGGTATATCTCAGAGCTTTTTTATAAGAGTGCTTGGGAACTCATAAAACATGATCTTGTGCATCTCATCTCAGATTTTTATAAATATGCAATCTTTACGATGACATCGATGACATCCAAAGAAGATAACTTTCTTGGCTCTCATTCCAAAGAAGATGGCTCCTACGATCCTCGGGACTCGAGACCGATTAGTTCGTGTAATGTATCTTATAAGATTATTGCTAAATCCCTTGCAAACAGGATGAGAGAACAGCTACCGGACCTCATTCACCCCTCTCAATCCGCTTTTGTTCATGGCGGGCGTATCGCTACTAACATTATCATTACACAGAAATTATCCACTCTTTTCGCTTGAAAAGCCGGAAAACCAAGTGCTTTTTTTGTTAAAGGTGGATCTTGCTAAAGCTTTCGATCGAATTATTTGGACTTTTATTTCTCAAACCCTTAAAAATATCGTTCTCGAGCACTTCATTCAACTCCCGTATGCTTGTATTTCAACTACTTCAATGCAGGTCCTTGTTAATGGCAAACCTTCAGATTACATATACCCTTCGAGAGGTATCAGGCAAGGGTGTCCTTTATCTCCATACCTTTTTATTATTGCGATAAATGAATTGTCAGATATGCTTCAGATTGCACTACAAAATGGGAACATCCAGGGGATTTGCCTGGGGAATACAGGTCCTAGTATCCATTCCCTCCTTTTTGCAGATGACCTCATCATTTGTGGGCAAGCATCTGAAGACGAAGCACTGACAATCAAATCAGCCCTTGATCAATTCTGTCAAGCCTCAGGTCAGGAACCTAACTTAAATAAGTCGTCCATCCTATTCAGTAGGAAAGTGTCCCCTGCTTTGCATTCAAGTATTAAAAATATCTTTCCTGTGCCTGATCTGAATCCAAATACCATGCACCTAGGCCATCCTCTTCTTTTCTCGCACAGAGATAAAAATAGGGCTTATGCTTTTATTAAAAATAAATTCAGAGCTAAGCTTACTACTGTCAAAGCTAACAAGTTAAATCATGCAGGAAGGCTCACTTATATCAACTCGGTTCTTGCCTCCATCCCTATCTATTACCTTTCGGTTGTTCTTTTCTCTAAAGATTTCATTGCTAGCATAGCTATTATTAGGAAATTTTGGTGGGCAGGAGTTCAGAGGAGGACAACGCTACAAGCCCTTTCCCTTACAGGTCCCGAAGGACATTTGTCAATCAAAGGACAATGGAGGCTTAGAAATTAGAGACATTCATACCGTCAACAAAAGTTTAATCTTAAATGCAGCTTGGAGGATTGCCACGGAAAAGGATGAGTTTCTAGCTACAGTTCTCAAATCAAAATACTACCCCGATAGGTCTTTTTGACGGCATCCAAAAAATTTGCCAAAATCTATTTTCTCGGTCTTCGTCATGCGGTAAGGGACATTCTTCGTGCAAACAGTATAGTTCAAATCCATAAAGGTAACTCAAACATATGGAACACCCCATGGTGTGACATATGGGACGAAATACATTCTCAGCTCAATCTTCCTATAACAAGTGGACCCTCTTCCTCTTACGGTTAACCAGCTTTGGAATCACCTTACTAAAAAGTGGAATGTAGATCTCATAAATCAAATTTTCTCAAATCATGCTTCTCATGTTATTACTAATACTGCCATTGTTCCTTCCAATGAGAGTGATATAATTGTTTGAAGCCTTCTCCCCGATGGAACATGTTCTCGCAAAAACAATGCTCAAGTTTCTAAATGCAGTAACCATGTTCAACTTCCAGCTCAAGGGACAAGGAGTATAAATCCACAAGCCATGACGATCATGAGTCGTGGTTCCGAAGCTCAAAAATTGTCCTCCAAACCTTAAAACCTTCTTTCTGGAGGCTGATTAGAAGGGCCGTGAGCCACTGTGTATAAGAGCAGGTCAGTATTCTGATAAAATCTCTAAGTTATGCTCTACCTGCAATGCTATAGAAAATGATAGGCACCTCTTCTTTGATTGCAATTTGCCACATGCTGTCTGGTTTACTTCCACCCCTCCTATCTTAGCTTCTAATCTTCCTAATGATGATGATGGTGTCCAAAATATTATTGCATACATGATTACTACTTCTACTACAGATGATCAAATCATATCCATCATCACTACTCGGTACATTTGGAAGGCAAGGAATGATAAAACTTTTAATAACAAAACTTGGACTGTATGGCAAGTTCATCATGCTGTGAGTGCAGATATACAGGTTACAAAAGAGATAAATCGGGAAGTTCAGGTAACACAAGAAGAATGCGCCAATGACTCTTCTTCGACAGAATCACAAAGTCACCCGACTACTACCCGTTCTCACCGCTCCCTCACTACTTCTATACCCGAGAATCTACACAATTTTTCCAACCATATGCAGGTTATTTCATGGTGGTACACATGCCAACATTACTGGAGGGAATTCGTGGTTTATTCGCACGCCTCTATCTCCTCGACCAAAACCATATCATACATAGGAATGCCGGTCTTGGTGTCTTTCTTGTAGGTGTGGATTCAAGGTGCATTTCAATGTCTACATTAAGGCCAACATGAGGGGAGTCTCATCGGTCTTCACAAAAGAGGTGCTAGCGCTTGCTCTTTGCAGAACCGTTATCAACAACCTCGCATCTCTCATGCCTCTTTTTCTTCTCGATAATCAACAGCTGGTCAACCATATAAATGCAGAGGTCAATGCTAGCATTCCCACCGGGATGCCAGAATATACACTCGACTTTCAGAACATGGCGCAAGGCAAGGATCACAATGTCTACAAGATTTCTAGGACCCAAAATATTCTCGCCATGTTCTTGCAGATGTGCTAGGAATTCCACTCAAGTACATTCAAATCATCTTGTAATCTCGCCATTGTGTTTTCATATCTCGAGCTGTCCAACTGACGGCTCTTGACCATGTAAAGTGGGCAAATCTTGCCCACATAACAGCGCTTTGCTGTTA